>VDFB02254098.1:0-107279 GCA_007258455.2 Sequoia sempervirens | reverse complement strand
TCTTTTCTTGCAGTGAATTTCGAACTCAAAAACCAACACACTAGTTCATCAGTAAAGAACACTTTTGGTAAAGAATAGCTTCTAGTATACCAAGTAAGATTCCCATACTATTGGACCACCATGTTGACATCAATGAAAACACAAGAACAACCAGATCAATCCATATACACTTCATGCTCATGTTGCAAGACTCCATAATTCCAAAAATTTCCTTTTCTCTTTTCTCCCCATTGCACAACTAACTCATTCCACTCTCTCCCTCTTTGATACTTTTCTCATTCCCCCTTTGTATAAATAGAAATTTTCACATGTATTATGTCTCTCCCCATTTGGTTATCAATTGAAAAGGATAAAATATTTTGCATTATTGTCCCCCTTTGACATAGAACCAAGATACTTGTAACTATTTTGAGTACCCCCCCATAGGAGTACACACCAATCAACTCAACAACCTATACATAAATGACAACATATATTCCATACTATTACAATGTCACCACCTACTCCCCTTGAGAAGTAGCCACAAACATTAGTCCAAACAAGGAATGAATCCATACATCCATTGGATTGATGCATCTCCATATGCATCTAGTTCAAACGAGGGGAAATAACCCCCAACCTCTCCCAAAGATACTCGAAGGTATCGTTAGGAAGAGCATTAGTAAATATGTTAGGAATCTAATCCTTTCTAGGTACATATTCAAGATTTACTTCATTCTCCACAACCTTATCTCTCAAAAAGTGACACCTTAAAATTGATATATTCTTTCTTCTTGAATGCATTATAGGATTCGTTGAAATGTTGATTGCACTTTTATTATCACAAGAGATATAAATAGGCTTATCATATACCACTTTGATATCCTTCAATGTTTATCTCATCCACAATATATATGTACAACAAGATGTTGCAATATACTCAACCTCTATAGTACATAAAGAAACAAAATAGCATTTCTTACTTAGCCATGATACCAATCTACATCCAAGAAAGAATGCACCACCAATTGTACTTTTCTTTTCATCAACATAACCAACCTAATCTACATCTATGTAAGCACTCAATGTGGAATTAGTATCCTTAGGATACCAGTAGCCAAAATATAGAGTTCCCTTCAAATATTAGAATATTCTCTTAACTACTACAACATGTCTCTCTTTAGGTTTTTCAAATCTACCCACAAGAAAAACTACATGCATGATATCCAATCTAGTAGTAGTCAGGTATAGCAGTCCACCAATCATAGATCTATACTTGCTCTCATCAACCTTATGGGATTTATCATCCTTATTTATTTTACAACCAATAACCATAGGAGTACATACCAATTTGGAGTCTTCCATTCCAAACTTCTTCTGCATCTCTTTAATGTACTTTATTGTGAAATGAACATATCTTTCTATTTCTAATTGATTTGTAGCCCAAGGAATACATTCATATCCCCAAACATAGACATATCAAACTATTTCTACATCTCTTCTACAAAATTCTTGCATATAGGTTAATTTCCTCTAGAGATTATATCATCAACATATACAACCACTAGTTATCAAGATTCAATCTTTTTCAACCTTAAAGTATTGATTACTATTTTTGGTACCCTTATTGAATATTTGTTGTATCTTGAATATTTATCCAACCTTGCATACCAAGCTTTGGGAGGTTCATTCAATCTATACAATTCATTCTTAAATCTATAGACCATATTAGTTTTATCTAGCATTTAAAATCCTTCTAGTTTTTCCATGTATTCTTCAATTATCCATTCAGAAGTAAATTTCTCCTCAAATTCTTGTCCTTTAACTTATGCATGGCCATTACATATAATCCTTTCCTTGTTCCTTACCACTTCTCAATTCTCATTCATCTTGGTTATGAATACCCACCTACTTCTAATAATATTTTGGTTTTTAGTTCTAGGAACTAGTTCCCAAGTCCAATTCTTCTAAATCTACATAAGTTCTTTCATTTCCTTCATCCGATATTCATCTTTGCATGCCTCAATCATTATCTTAGGTTCAAATTTAGAGAGTAAGCATAGATTTACCTTTGCTTCAACAATTCTTCTTCTTGTCAACATGCCATTGTTATTGTCTCTAATGGTCTTTTCTTCATAATGATTTATTTATACATACTTAGGGGTCTTAGGGGTCTTTTCTGGTGCTTCATCCTCTTCATTTTGCAATTATTTTTCCTTATATTTTCCTTCTTCTCCACAAGAAGATTCATTTGATTCATATCCATCTATTACTATTGAATTCATTAAATCTTCATCAACCTTCACACTGGCACCTTCAACATTCCTTCTTAGCACTTTGTTGTAACATCTATAAGCTTTTATTTTAGTAGAATATCCATGGAAGATCCTTTATTAGACCTCAAATCAAACTTTCTCAAGTTTTCATCATCTCTTCTAATATAGAATTTTCTTCCGAATACTCTAAAGTAGTTTGACAATAGGGATACTTCTATACCACAACTTGTAGGGAGTCTTTGTGCTATTAGATCTTGGTTGAAATATATTATCATAGGTATCATAGGTATCATAGGTATGTAGGTAGATTTAGGCTATGATTATGGTATCATAGGTATGTAGGTAGATTTATGCATTGGCACAACATAATCATGTATGTGGTTGTTTGGTGTTGTTATGGTTTGATTTTGTAAGGTTGTTCTTATCTCCTTGATGGCTATTCGATTCCTTAACTATGGTTATTCATTTGTGGGCATGTTTGGAAAATCAGATTTGTAGTTGATTTGTTGTTTGAGTCTTGATTTCTAGAGGATTATCTTCTTTGATATGTCAACTTGCAAGTCACTAATGTGATAATGAGTTTGCATGATTCACTGTTTGGTATCTATGAGTTATTAAATTGTATGGATTGATTACCCATTCAATTTGAATAGTGGGATGACTCTATGTGGACTATCTATATCCATAAGATTGTTTCATTGTTCATGCAAATTTTGTCATTTATCCTTTTCTATGGTCATTTGTGCATTGGTATGTTGTTTTGGGATGAGAGGATGGATGATTAGAGTAAATAATTAGTCAATTCATGAGACTTGTATCATTTCATTTATTCATGATTTCATGATAGCTTGGTACATTCATTGGCTATACAATTTTAGGGGGAGCTTTTGACAATGATGACTTGTAGGTGTAGGATTGGTTCTTAATGTTTTAAATGTAGTTGTGTGCATCTTCTTAGCTTGAAGATCATGGCTTCACTTGTATGTTACTAAAATTTTAGCTGTGTGTGTAGACCTAGATGATCTTCATGGAGGGGATGCCAATCATGATGACATGTGTAGCTTAGTATCATTGTTCAATTGGAGCTATTGGTAACAACATGAATGCATCATTGGTGATGTTTATCTTCATGTGATTGGAAATATGGTTTCTTGGTTTAGAGTGTGTTTGATATTATATAATGGTTTACTCTTGATTCTAGCTTAGATTTTTGACATGATATGCGTTCTCTTGAAACTAGGATGTATACATTGGTGCATGTGATATCTTAGGTAGAGATGGTTAAATTGTTTTATCATGATAGCTTCTAGATTATTTCATCAGATCTTTTACATTGATCTTAGTAGTTCTATTTGTATTGATTACATGATCATTTTCTTGATTACTTCATGATGGTGATATTTTGCATTTGGATTTTTTCATATATTGATTGGTTATAGGTGTTCATGGATACTTGGAGATGTGGGTGACATTGGAGTTCTCTTCTGATTAGAGAATTTTTCTTGAGACGATTACTCTTTGGAGGCTTTAGCAAGAAGACTAGTGAGATTTCACTTTGATATGAACATGATTTCATGTTGGAACTATAGAGGATAATTTTCTTGGAGTGATTCATGATGACTTGGTTATCCTAGAGGAGCATTCTTATTCCCCACTCTTGCTCTACTCAGTGGTTTATCATTTGAGAGGTATTTTCACATTATTTATTTCAAACACATTTATGTTTCATGTGTTTATTTGTCATGTGGTTGAGTAAAGTATTTGTGATTGATATTGGATATTCATTTGAAGATTATTTAGCATGAGTTTATGATGCTTTATCTTTCATTGATATAGACCTTGAGCTATGGATAGTTAATTCTAGTGGATTTATTTTGAGAAATGTTCGAGTAATTATTATCTCCTTGTGCATTTGAGTGTATGTTATCATTCATTGATGATGATTTTAGGAGACGGTTAATAGGCCCGTTTTTATATTTTAGAATGGTTACTTTGAGTTTGGAATTCTTGGTTAGAGAGGCTTACATCCATGTTGGCATTATACATTGATTCATATTTTGTGTTTGATCTAAGAGATTAAACATTGTTTTGGGTGTTGTTGAGGATACTAATTTTGGGTTGTTAGGAAATCATACTTGACATACTGTAGCTCATTGAGGTGTTGGTAGAAGGAAATATTATGTTTTACAAGTTTTCTCTCTTCATGGTTCCTTCTTGGAGGCTCATGTTCATGTGATTTGGGAGGATGGTGGCAACATGTTTTGAGAAATTATGTAGCTAATTTGGTTTCATGTGTCGATCATTGATGTAGTTTTTGATTTTTATGTTTTGATTATTCATCACACCTTGATATAGTGTTGATTGGTAGACTTTATATTCTTTGACATTACCTGTGTAGTGGGAGTTACTGGATATGTATGTTCTTCATTGATAGGTTTGATACATGGAGCTTTTGATTGTGGATATGCATTGCATATGTTGTTGGCATGAGTTTACCAATGTTATTGGTACCTTGAAGGTATGTATGGTTAGATATATTAACATGCGTGCAAATGTTACTTCTAATCATGTGTTTTTTTCTTCATGATAGAAATTTGGCTAGAGCCTTTGTTATCACTTGGATTTGATGCTTTTGTTGTTGGATTGGTACATCTTCACCTTGACAAGGTCCTTTTCTTCCATAGGTGGAATGTTGAAGGATGGAAAAATTTATTTCTTGAGATGGTGGTTACTTTCTTCTTATTGTGTAGGTATCTTGATGGAGCACGGGAGCATGTTAAGATTCATGTGGTTTTTGCTAGAAGAATAAATAAGTTTCCCTTTGAGTTTGTTGTCATTGATGCCAACATTGGTTGGTAACTAACTAAGTAATCTATGCATCTATGTTTATTTGGTAATTTGGTCGAAAAATCCTCTTAGTAAAAGGAAATTATATGAGTTTTTGGTATGTTGCTTATGAGTGTCAGCAATAGGTATAAATGAGATTTTAGTGATTTTTTGTGATCTGGTTGAGTTATCCAGGTGACAAAAGGTTAGTATTCTTTTGGTCAAAAAGGTTAATTTTTTTTCCTTTCTGCGTTCCTTATTAGGTCCAAGCCTATGTAATTTTTTGATAACACGTTTTGTTCTATGCACCAAAAAAATCTTGAATTGGGATGATAGGTCATTTTGAATTTTGGGTGTTCACATTCAATTATGTTGACCTAATTGATGAAGAAAGTCATGCATATGCATATGCATGTGTGTGTGTGTATTATGGATAGATATAGATACATAGTATGGTATGAGAGAAAAGAGACAAGAGTAATCGTGTGAACTAATTGAGAGTGACTGTATATTTGCAATTAGAGCATAAATTTGGTATTTTCCAAAGCATAAGTTCTGAAAATGGTTTATGCACTCTATAGGTGTAGTTCTCTAGTTCACTTTTGGTAGTGATCCACACCTTTTTATATCTTGGCTAGATAAGCCAATTTTTTTTATTTAGGTTGTGAGCCTTTCAAAGATAGTGAGTCTTGGCAATGAGCTCTATAATATCTTATAACTAGTTATAATATATTGTGAGCTAATCCTCACCATGGTTTTCCTAGTTTGGGTTTTCCATGTGAAAGTCTTGGTGTCAATGTATTATGACCTCTTTTATGTTTGGGTTCACTATAGCAGCTAGATGTGGATTAATAATTGGATGGTTGATAACTAATTTTGTTATCAGAATACTAAGAAGGGGGGTGAATTAGTATTCTACTAACAAAATTAATTATCGACCATCCAATTATTAATCCATGTTTAGTTGCAATAGTCAACCAAAACATAAAATAGATCATAACATATTGACACCAGGATTTTTATGTGGAAAACCCAAAGTGGTAAAAACCATAGTGAGGATTAGCTCACAATATATATTAACCAGTTATAAGATATTAGAGGGCTCACTACTAGGACTCAATATCCTTGAAAGGATCATATATTAAATACAAAAAAATGGCTTATAGCCATGATACAAAAAGGTGTGGCTTGCTACCAAAAGTGAACTAGAGAATTGCACTGACAAAGTGCAAAAATTAATTCTGATTATGCTTTGGAAAATACCAAAATTATGCTCTAGTTGTACATATATAATCACTATCAGTCACTTCACACTAGTACTCTTGTTGCTTCACTTGAATACCATGCTATGTATCTATATCTATCCATCATATACACACATACATGTTCATATACATACATAGTCATGTCTCGCTTCATCAATTAGGTTAGCCAAATTGAATAATTTGAATACCCAAAATTCAAAATGACTTGTCAAACCCAATTCAAAATTCATTTTCATGCACAAAACAAAATGTGTTATGGAAACATTAGGCTTACTTGTACCTAGTAAGGAACACACAAAGGACAAATAGTTATTAACCTTGTTTACCAAAAGAATACCAAACTTCTATCACTTGGATAACTTAATTGGATCACACAAACTCGTTGAAAGCTTATTTATACCTATAACTAACACTCTTGAGCAACATATAAAAACTCATAGAATTTCCTTTTACTTAGAGAATTTTTGGATCAAAATACTAGATCAGCATAGGTGCATAGATTACTTATTTAGTTACCAACCAATTGTTGGCATCAATGACAACAAATTCGGAGGGCACCTTCTTCATTCTTCCAACAATCTCTCCCTTTTTCATTGATGGAAACATGTGCTAAAAAATGAGACTTTTTTCACAACAAAATTGTGCTCAACTTCCCCTAACATATGTATAAGACACAAACATATAACATAAATTTTTTTATACATACTCTTCTCCTTCTCTCCCCCTTTGGAATCAAGGAAAAATGACTGGGAAAGGATAAAAAATTCAATTAAAGAACTGGGGGCACCTAATAACTCCTTGAGAATCACTTCCCAAGCTGGCTTTCCATCATTCCAGACCCATTTTTTCCTAGAGAGAGTTTTATGTAGAGATTCTATTTCCACTCTAAATTCTTCTCTTTCTTTTGAAGTTGATGGAGAAATGTTCATTTTCTCAAGTTTTCATGCTTCCATCAATGAATTTGATATAGAAACATGTTTAGACATAACTAGGTCTCCAAGTTGGGCATACTGTCTCATATCATCTTCTTTTTGCCTTTGCAAGATGAAAATTTTACTTTGAAGATCTGCAATAGAAACCCACTTAACATAGTTTCTATCATCTGCAATCTTATAATCTTTGGAGGCATCAACAAGTTCAGACTCAATTGAGTCCATTAAATCCTTGATACCTTGAGTGGCTTCTAGCTACTTCATGCAATAAAAAAATAGTAGCTAGGCTTCCTCATCACATTCTCTTACTTGTTTCAAATTTTCCGAAGCTTTTTCATGTGCAATTATAGACTTATTTTGTAGAAATGATGATATTTTCTCTAGCAGAGTCAACTCCACTTCTTTGCAGTATGTACCTTAAGATTAGACATGTACCCTTTTACTGAATCAACTATAAGCCTCAATTTTTTTATCATAGTTAAAGACTTGTTTGGTGTAACACCATGGGTTGTCTCTGATAAAGTGTAATACCCTTCATGTTGTTGTTTGGACTTATTATTTTTCTTTGGTTTTGCTTGATACTTTGAGACTTTGATAGTTACTGTTATTGTTTGGATTGGTGGATTGGATAGTTAGACTGCTTGATGATTATGCCACTTCAATTGAGGACATGGATATTATGATATGACATTATGGTTACAATTGGTTTGGTGATATTAATTTGATTTTAGTAATACATTGTGATGCAGTGGTTTAGTAATTATTTTATGATGTGATAAGTTAGTTTAGCAATGTTACTTTATATTTAATGTTGTAATTGATAGAATAGTTTTGGTGAGAGGACAGTGTATCACCACTCATTCACTAGTTCCCTACTATGTTGCATTTTCTTCTCACAATGTGTGATGTTTGATTATATATGTATAAATGTACATGATCTTGCTTGTATCCAGGAATGGTGGGTACAGAGTCTTGACTCCACCTACTTTGGTAGGACATGGTGAGCATCAATTTAAACCAATGGGCATGAAGTTGAAACAGAGATGAAAAGGAAGTTACCCCATCCCATGTTTGTCAAACCGTCTTGTTTAGTGGTATTGTACATCGTTAACCTTTGTCATTTTTGCATTTTATTATAGTGGTTTATGTGTATGTACTTTTGGTATTTATTTTGTGTTTTTTTTTTCTAAGTTTAATTTAAATAATTGAATGATGTTAATAAATGTTGATAATAGTGTTGGAATAATTTGTATTCAAATATAAAAGTCATGTGATTTATTTAAAAGTGTAAATTAAATTATTCAAAATTAGTATTTTGATAATTTAACTAAATAAGCATGTTGAGGATAATTATAGAAAAAACTAATTAAATAAATTAGATTGTGCGAATTGCAAGTAAAACTGCAAAATCAAAACTAAAAACAAAAAGTGTTGTTAAATAGAAAAAAATCAATAAAGAAAGAAAAGTTGAAGCAGACCAATGAATGTTGAGTTTTGGCTATAAAGTTGAGAATAAAATTAGAAAACTTCTTTTAATTTTGATTTTTGGAGCTTTGAAAAAGAAGAAGATATATTTTTATTTAATAGTAAAATTGTGAGATTTCCATTGACGAGAAAATTTATAGACATTACACAAAATATTGTATTTTGGAAATGGGAGTTTCTTTTGTGCTTGTTCTGTAGAAATTCATTAAGCTTTTCATTGTTCTTGAAGAGGGGTTCTTCTAAAGTAAATTTTAGATTAGAAAATTGGAGCAAGAAAATATGGAGGAGAAGTTCTAAAGGAAGGAACAAGAGCTCTTTAAAAGGATATTTGGATCAAGCAATGCTTCACCGAATTGTCAATAGCGCAAGACTCCAGGTTCCATTTTCTTAATCTTTAGTTTTTGAATTCAAAAGAAAAATAAAAATGAATAAATATGTTTCTTGTGGAAAAAAAGAATTCTTATGAGATTTTGGGTAATCTTCTGGATAGCAAGTAATCAAGGAAAAATCTATTGTTCAAACCTATGAAAATGTTCAATATGTTTATAATTTTGTGTTTGAAAAATTATTTCCCTCTCTGAAAAAAATGAGTTCTTTTTGAATATATATTCATATCTATATATATATCTTGGAATATATATATTATATAAGTGATTTTAATGATTAGTCTCTTATAGAGGATGTTTTGATAAATATATATATATATATATATATATAAATAAATGTATATATATATACACACATTTGTATCAAAGTATATATATATTTGTTTATTTGCATTGATATTTTATATGAAACTATGTTTTTGAAATTGAATTCTAGTTCGAACTGTACTTCCATCGACGCCCTTGGTTTTTGTGAAGGGTTTTGAAAAAAATTAAATTAATATATATATATATATGATATATATTTCATGTGTATGTACAGTCTGAGCAAAAAGTTAACTAGATTAAATTATTTGTTTAATTTTGAAGAAAATAGAAAAGTAAATATTTATATATATTTTATATGTATATATATACATATATATATATCCAATAATTGGTACATATATATATATATATATATATATATATTATAATATAAAGGTTAGAATGTATTGATTTGGTTTTAATTGTGAAAATTATAAAATTGATTTATATTAGTTGATTAAAATGAAACAAATTAATTCGTTATGACAAAATCGTTATTGAACTTTATTTCAAATTTGTGGAAAATGAGGATTAGGAAATAGAATAAATCAATTGTTGATTTTTGTGCAGCGAAAACAATGTACGGATATTAATATGTTTTTTTTTTCCTAGGTTTATAAATCCTATATATTTTTTTGGATGATCTTGTTGTTATTATATTATTATTGTTTTTTTTTTTCAATGAGGGGACCTAGTTTGGTTTAAGAACCCGATTATAGATGTTATGATCCTTAGAATTCTAGAGGTGTGATTTTATTGTTGGATGTTTATCCTCATTTTTTTTTGCTCTTGTTATAACAAGTTATTGGTATCATCATTGTGAAACAGTCGTAAGAAATTTTTTGGAGACCTTGAGATGTGTTTTAGCGAGATGAGTAATGCCTCGCATGTCGTTAGTTGTGATTTAATGTCTTGTTCGTTATGGTAAAACCCTTTTTTTTATTTTGTTATGTTTTGGGGTCTTAGGGAGAGTGGCTCTTCATGGGGGCCGATGCTTCAAAACGAGGAAGGGCTCAGGAAATCCAAAGTAAGAGTAGATTAAAAAGTGAAAACCTAATAATAGAACTTAGGGGAATGGGTAGTAAAAATATATAATATACTCTTAGATACCTCATCTATTCATTAGGGCTATTGTAGACTAATGGTAGACTGAGAGGGCTATGGTTGGAAAAGTCATAGCCTCATCCTTAGGAGAGGTTAATGGCTCTGCATGAGTCATTGTATGGGGTCGGTGCCTCAAGTAGGGAAGGGGTAAGAAAATCATAGATGGGGGCCAATGCCTCGTGTTGGAGGAAGGGCCAGGATAACCCATGTAGGCTATGCAATCACACTCTCCACTTGTTGCCCTTATGCTTGGTTTCTTGGTTGCCTCTGGAAGTGTGTCATAGTTGTTGTCTCTTTGGCTTACTTGGCATGTGGATTATTGGTTATTTCCTTGGTCTATTTATAATATGTTTTATGGCCCTTTGGTTATTATGAGTGGTTCCTTGTTGTTGTCTTTTATGATCAATATGTTCCTTGATGTTGCCTTTGGAGTTATTGTACTATGTTATTCTTTGTTGGAGTTTTCTTGAGGCATTCATGGTCATGATTATTTCCTTTTTACCTCTAAGCATGGGGGGTGGGGTTTTTATAACCCACGTGGTCAGGTGGAACGTGCTCCGCACCCATTGGCTTCCAAATCAGTGTTCTTTTTTCATAGTATTCTACAGATGGAGCTTGTACCAGTTATTCATCTTGTTTACAGACATTATTTGTACTATGTATGTATCCCTCATGTATGGGATGTTTCATTGTATTCATTAGGGAGAAAATACATTAATGTATTAAATGATGATGTACTAAATATGCACCTTTGTAACCTTCCATTTTATGAGATTTATCATGTTAAGTATTTATACTTATACTTGTGTATACTTGGATGTACTTTTGTAAATGGTTATTGTAATGTTATGATGGATGTAAGATTAGATAAGTTACTTAACTTTATCTTTTATCTTTCGTTATAAGTTGTTTATGCAATGTGACCTCACGTGCCCCAGAAGACATGTTGTTGTGATGCTAATGTGTAATGTAATTATGTTTTTGATGGTTCATAATTATGTTTACTTTATATTATTTAAAAAAAGGGTATGTGCAGGATCATCATGGAAAAAACAAGCCCTTATGTGGCAAAAAATTTAGAAAAATTAGATCTATGAAACTTGGCATAAAATTTTGAATAATTTATCTATATGATTTCAAAAATATGTAAGAATATAATTTGTAGTAAATTTAATTTTGTTTCTAAACTACTAGGTTTATTTTTTTAGAAAAAAATCTGTGGTGAAAATTTGAAATTTCAATGCAGTATTACTTAAATTTTAGGAAAAAAATAAGAAGTAGGTGTCTGTCTCACCACCCTAACCACAATAAAATGATAATATTTTTTTAATAAGATTTTAGACATAAGTAGAGGAATCATGTCCGAATGTGATGCTGTTTGAAAGCTATATATGTTTTTCAATCAACCTATCAATCAAGACTTTAGTCATAATTCAAATAGAAAATGAATAATAATTATTTATTAAATTCAAGGTAAAGCATAATTTATATTGGTGGAAAGTTGAGAATATCCTTTAAAAACCCTTTTCGTTTCATCAATTTTGGGTAAAAGAAATGTAATCAGCCACATACCCTACAAATACCCATCATATTGCCACTTTTTGGCCCACCATGATTCTACACAAACCCAAAAAAAAAGAAAATTGTGTGCATTGTTTTGTCCTTTGGGGTTTGCATGATGGGCATTACAACTTGGTATCAGAGCCAAGGTTTGTAAGCGCTGGGGTCTTTGGGTAGTTTTTTCCATTAGGAAACCTTTATGTTTGACTCTTGAGCTCACTTGTACCTTTATCTTGTTGTGTAGAAATAAGCCTTGAGGTAGAGGATGTGGCCGAGGAAGAGGCCATGGTACTGGTTGTAGAGCAAATTGAAAAAGTCCATCAGCTCCTAGTTCACATGATTCTGAGCGTGAGGAACAATAGAGTCCTCAAATAAATCCATCAAGTGGTTGGAAGAACTTGAAACAACTTGGTTTCAATTGACAATTGTAACACATTGTGGGATAGATTCTTGATCAGTTGGGACCTAGGCCAAAGGAGGAGTAGTGGGTCGAGAGAGAAAGGGAAATGTCACTGAGGCAAAGGGAAATAATGGTAGATCACGATGAAGTGATAGTTGGTCATATGAGAGATTTTATGAGAGCACATTTGCCTACATTCGATGGTTTTAGAGGAGGTCTAGAAGCGGAAACATGGTTAATTGATTTGGAACGATGCTTCACGATGCACCCCTATGGCAACAATACCAAAGTTCGGTGCACAATCAAGCATCTGTGAGGTTTAACATCCACTTGGTGGTGGCTAGAAGAGCAAAAGTTACATCTAGATATTAGCATGGTCACATGGGAGTTATTTCTAGATAGGTTTAGGGCTCGCTTCCTTTTAGATCATTGGAGGAAATGTAGGGCAATTGAGTTTAATGACCTCAGGCAAATGTTGATGTCAATGGAATAATATGAGCGATGCTTCTATGAATTGAAGCAATATGCAGGGATCAACCATGATGAAGGGATGTTAGTACGAGGCTTAAATGGCCACATTAGTGATGGAATGTGAGTCTTTGAACCAAATACGATTGAATTTTTGGTTGAAAAGGCTCCTTTGGTAGAGGAGAATTTGGCCATGGCCTTAGGTGGTCACATTGGAGTACAAATTGGAAGTGTGCCTACACCTAGTTTTAGCACTCACGGAGGTCAGCCACAAGCTGCAAGATCTTCTAGGAATAGGTATACACCCTCTAAAGGGGTTAGCAACAACAATAGTCACAACTAAAGCATAAAAATTCTCATTCTCAATATTGTGGCAATTCTTAGTTTTGTAGGGATCAAAATTGGAACTAACCTCGTTAGGAGTGTTTTGTGCAGCTGGCACCTAGTTTTTTAGTTAGCGTCAAGTTGAGGAAGCTTTCAATAATCAAATGCTCCATCAGGCGGCAAAAGGTTTCGAAGAGGTACTGGTTGCTACTCATGTGGGTAGCAAGGGAACATTCCTAGACTATGTCCACAAAAGAGCAACTCAAAATTTAATCAGAGACTAGCTAGATTAGAGCTGCCAGTGGGTGATGTAGGGAGATCTCATCATGTCTTTGCGATAGTGGATAATTTATAGGTAGACCACCAGAGCACCATCATTGAGACATTAGGGGTGTTGCATAACACTAGCATTTCTATACTCTTTGATTTCAATGCATATGATTATGTTATATCTCCTTTAGTAGTTGAGCAATGTAGACTAGTGGCAACTAGTCAAGGTGTTAAATGGTAGGTTGAATTGGCCTTAGGATCAAAGCTTATTGTAGAGATGCTCGTGTAGGGTTTTAGTCTAAATATAGGGGCATTGACAACTAAAGTGGACCTCAGAATCCTACCACTTAGCTCATATGATGTCATCTTGGGCATGGATTGGTTGAGTGCACACCATGCTATGATAGACTATCACCATAAAGTAGTATAGTGCATTGATGATTCTAGAAAGGAGGTGGAGATTGTCGGTATTCAAAGGCCCATTTCATTGCGAATGATCTCTACAATGCAGCTTAAAAGGTACTTTCGATAGGGTTGTCATATTTTTTGCAGTATCTATGAGTGACTTGGAGTCATAGGATGGTCAAGGGGTGTCATTGGATGATCACCCTCTCCTTAAGGAGTTTTCTGATGTATTTGTAGGAGAGATACCTAGTATGCCACCAAATGGGATATAGATTTTAGGATTGATCTGGTACTTGGAGTTGAGCCGATATCTTGAGCTCCATATCAAATGACAACGCAAAAACTTTAGGAACTCCATATGCAATTGGAAGAGTTGTTGGCTAAGGGGTTTATCTACCTAAGTGTTTCCCCTTTGGGATCACTTATGATATTCATAAAGAAGGATGGTTCTCTTTGCTTGTGTCTTGATTACATGCAGTTGAAAAAAGTAACTATGAAGAACTAATATTCCTTGCCCAGAATTGATGATCTTTTTTATTAGATAAAAGGGGAGAAGGTATTTTCTAAGATTGATCTCAAATCAAGGTATCATCAGTTGTAGATTGAGGATGCAGATATTCATAAAACTCCATTTTGTACTTGATACAAACATTATGAGTTCACTGTGATGTCTTTCACGTGAATGAATGCACCTTCAGTCTTCATGAGCTTAATGAATGGAGTGTTCTGAAAGTACTTGGATAGATTCATCCTTGTGTTTCTCGATGAAATTCTCATATTTTCTAGGTCTATAGAAGAACACGAGGAACATCTAAAACAGGTGTTACAATGCTTAAGGTACAACCAGTTATTTTCCAACTTGGAAAAGTCTGACTTCTATAAGACTGAAGTTCAATATTTGGGCTATGTGACTTTAGGTGAGGGAATTTTAGTTGATCCTACAAAAATTTAGGCCATTGTGGATTGGTCCACACCCACTAATGTCTTAGAAATTCATAGTTTCATGGGACTTGCAGGCTATAATCAGTGGTTCATCCAGGGCTTTTCAAGGATGGCACATCCTATCACCTCTCTCTAAAGGAAGGGAAAAAAATTTATTTGGTCTAATCAATCTCAGTTAGCTTTCCAAACTCTTAAGGAAAAGCTAACTAGTGCACCAATCTTAGTAGTACCAGATCTGATAGGTGACTTTGTCATTTGTACGGATGCTTCTTTGCAAGGCTTAGGGGCCATGTTGATGCAAGAAGGGTGAGTGATTGCTTATGAATCATGGAAACTAAAGGATCATGAACTAAACTACCCCACAAATGATTTGGAGTTGGCCATAGTTGTCCATGCCTTGGTGAGATGGAGGCACTTATTCCTAGGGCAATAGTTTGAGTTACATATAGATCATCGTAGTCTGCAATATATCTTCACAAAGCTGAACTTGAATGCAAGGCAGAGGAGGTGGATGGAATTCTTGTGCGAATATGATTTTGAAGTGAAGTATATCTAGGGCAAAGAGAATGTAGTGGTAGATGCATTGAGTTGATGCAACATGAGATTTCTATTGTGGCTCTTGAGATTGATTTGTGGAGTCAAATCCTCACAACTCTTCCTCCAGATAATTGGTATCAAGCACTGAAATTGGAGATTGAGCCAAGGAGAGCTCTGGAAGGAAATTTTGTTGGATACTCATTGGACTTGGATGGTATTTTGCACTATGAAAGATGAATATATGTACCTCTTGCTGAGGGTCTTCACACCCTAATCTTGACTGAAGCCCATTAGGCTCCTTATTTAGCACATCCTGAAGTTAAGAAAATGTATGCTGATCTATGCTCACTATATTGTTGGGCAGGATTGAAGTGTGATATCGCTAATTTTGTGGCTAGGTGTCTAGAATGTCAAAGAGTTAAGGTTGAGCATCATCATCTAATAGGATTTTTATAGCCTCATCTTGTTCCAGAATGGAAGTGGGACATTATCTCTATGGATTTCATTGTCAACTTGCCTATGTCTTCCAAGCGACATTATGCTATCATGGTAACTATTGATAGGTTGACCAAGGTAGCCCATTTCTACCCTATCTGATCTTCTTATACTACTTTTGTGGTGGCTAGGGTGTTCATGGAATACATTGTTCAATTGCATGGGATACTACAAAGAATCATTTTTGACAAAGATTCTGTATTCACACCCACATTATGGAAATCTTTGAAGCGGTCCTTAGGGACTAAATTGAACTTTAGTTCTGCCTACCATCTTGAGACAGATGGTTAGACTAAAAGAGTTAATCAAGTGCTTGAGGATATGCTCTACATGTATGTCATGGACCAACAATCATGTTGGAAAGATTATCTACACTTGGTCGAGTTTGCCTATAACAATGGCTATCATAGTTCCATCAACATGGATCCATTTGAGGCTTTATATGTCATCCTTGTTGTACCCCTTTGAGTTGGGATTGATTAGAGGACAGGGTTCTTCTTGGACCCAAAATGTTTCAAGATATGGAGCGGCAGGTAGCTCGCATTTGAGAGCATCTTGTAGCATCTCAAGATAGGTAGAAGATGTATGCTGGTGTACATAGAGTTGATCGATAGTTTGTAGTTGGTGATCGAATGTTTCTCTGAGCTTGTCCATAGAAGATCCCTATTAGTTATGGGAAGGGTTCAAATCTTGCACCCCACTTTGTAGGGCCATTTTGAGGTTTTAGAAGGAATTGGTCATGTTGCCTACCACCTGGCCTTGCCACCCAATCTATCATGGATTCATGATTTTTTTTTCCTTAGGCCATATTTCCCTGATGTTACTCATGTACTTGATTTGAATGCTCTATAGGTCAAGGATAGGTAGCTAGCTCTCAAGCCCATGGCCATGCTACAGGACATGAAACTCACTCTTAGAGCTAGGGATATTGACTAGGTGTGGGTCCAATGGGACCCCAATGATCAAACTTTAGCAACATGGGAAGATGCCTCCTGTATCAGGGAATCCTATAATTACCTATTTACTGGCTTCTAGGAGTAAGTAAAATTCATGGGGGGGAGGATGTAATACCCCTCATGTTGCTATTTAGACTTATCATTTTTCTTTGGTTTTTCTTGATACTTTGACACTTTGATAGTTATTGTTATTGTTTGGATTGGTGCATCTAATAATTAGACTGCTTGATGATTATCCTACTTCATTTGAGGACATGGACATTATCATATGAAATTATGGTTACAATTGGTTTGGTGATGTTAATTTGATTTTAGTAACACATTGTGATGCAGTGGTTTAGTAATTATTTTATGATGTGATTAGTTAGTTTAGCAATGTTACTTTATATTTAATGTTGTAATTGATGGGCATGTGCAGGATCATGGTATGCCAAACAGGCCCTTAAGTGGCAAAAAATTCAGAAAAATCAGTGTTAGGCAACTTGACATAAATATTTGAATAAGTTATCTATATTATTTCAAAAATATGTAAGAATAGAATTTGTAGAAAATTGAATGTAGTTTCTAAATAGAGTTTATTTAAAATAAATAAAATCTGTTTGGTGAAAATTTGGGAAAATTTCAATGGAGTAGTACTTAAATTTGGGGAAAAAATGAAGTAGGTGTAAATAGAGCCACCTTAACCATAATAAAATGATAATAATATTTTTTTGTAGATTTTATATATAAGTAGAGGACTCATGTCGGGATGTGATGCATATTTTTTTGTAATTTTTTCCAAGTAATAATGATTAATTATGAATTTTTTATTACAACTTTTGAAAATATAAAAACTTGTAAATGGAACCTACCTTAACTTGGTCAAAAATTCATGAAATTTAATTTTCTATTTTAATCCTATAGTATGTAAAGCATAGAAGATATGACACATGTTTGGATTCAAAAAATATGATCTTGTTGAAAGTTATAGATGTTTTTTCAATCGACTATCGATCGAGGACTTTAGTCATAATTCTAATAGAAATGAATAATAATTATTTATTAAATTCAAATTAAATCATAATTTATATTT
The DNA here is from genome assembly GCA_007258455.2 of Sequoia sempervirens. Taxonomy (NCBI): domain Eukaryota; kingdom Viridiplantae; phylum Streptophyta; class Pinopsida; order Cupressales; family Cupressaceae; genus Sequoia; species Sequoia sempervirens. The sequence goes on along the minus strand of VDFB02254098.1, from coordinate 89,291 downwards.
TTGGAAAGCTGAGAATCTCCTCTAAAAACCCTTTTCGTTTCATTAATTTTGGGTGAAAAAAAAGTCGTCAGCCACATACCCTACAAATATTGCCACTTTTTGGCATACCATGATCCTGCACATACCCTGATAGAATAGTTTCAGTGAGAGGATAGTGTAGCACCACTCATTCGTGAGTGCCCTACTACACTACAATTCCTTCTCATAATGTGATGTTTTGATTATATATATGTATACATGTACACAATCTTCTTTGTATGCAAGAATTGTAGCTACAGAGTCTCAATTCCACCTACTTTGGCAGGATAGGGTGAGCATCAATTTAACACAATGGGCATGAAGTTGAAACAAATATGACAAGGAAGTCACCCCATCCCATGTTTGTCAAACCATCTTATTTAGTGATATTGTACGTCATTAACCTTTGTCATTTTTGAATTTTATTATAGTGGTTTGTGTGAGTGTACCTTTGGTATTAATTTTACATTTTTTTTTATGTGTAATTTAAATAATTGAATGATGTTAATAAATGTTGATAATAGTGTTGGAATAATTTGTATTAAAATATAAAAGTCATGTGATTTATTTAAAAGTGTGAATTAAATTATTTAAAATTAGTATTTTGATAATTTAATTAAATAAGGTTAAGAATAATTATAGGATAAACTAATTAAATAAATTACATTGTGTGAATTGCAAGTAAAATTACAAAATCAGAATTAAAAACAAAAAGAGTTGTTAAATAGAAAAAAATCAATAAAAGAAAGAAAATTTGAAGTGGACCAATGAATGTTGAGTTTTGGCTGTAAAGCTAGGATTAAAATTTAAAAAATTCTTTTAATTTTTTTTTTGGAGCTTTTGAAAAAGAAGAAGATATATTTTTATTTAATAGTAAAATTGTGAGATTTCTGTTGATGGGAAATTGACAGAAGTTACACAAACTATTGAGTTTTGGAAATGGGAGTCTCTTTTATGCTTGTTCTATAGAAATTCATTGAGCTTTTCATTGTTCTAGAAGAGGGGTTCTTCTGAAGTAAATTTTAGATTAGAAAATTGGAGCAAGGAAATCCAGAAGAGAAGTTCTGAAGGAAGGAATAAGAGCTCTTCGAAAGGCTTATTTGGATCAAGCAAAGCTTCATCATAGCGCAGGACTCCATGTTCCATTTTCTTATTCTTTAGTTTTCTAATTCAAAAGAAAAATAAAAATGAATAAATATGTTTTCTATGGAAAAAAAATCTTATGAGATTTTGGGTAATCTTCTAGGTAGCAAGTAATTGGGGAAAAATCTATTGTTCAAACCTCTAGAAATGTTCAATATGTTTATAATTGTGTTTGAAAAATTATTTCCCTCTCTAAAACAAATGAGTTCTTTTTGAATATATATTCATACATATATAAATCTTGGGATATATATATATATATATATACAACTAATTTTAATGATTAGTCTCTTACACAGGATGTTTTGATAAATATATATATAAATAAATGTATATATATATATACATTTCTATTGAAGTATATATATATTTGGATTGATATTTTATATGAAGCTGTGTTTTTGAAATTGAATTCCAGGTTGAACTGTACTTCTGTCGGTGCCCTTGGTTTTGGTGAAGGGGTTTAAAAATAAATAAAATAATATTTATATTTGTTATTTGGGGTTATGGAGGGGATGGCTGGGCCATACCTACCCTTCTCCCCATAGCCACAGACATATACCACAATAGTCCTATGGACTACTATGCAGTCCTCCTTATGATGGTAAAAACTGTGATTGTATTTGTTTATTCTTTCTAGAATTAATCAATTGTTGATTTTTGTGCTGCGAAAACAATGTATTGAAATTAATATATTATTTTTCCTGGCTTATTAAATTTTATATATTTGTTTGGATGATCTTCTTAATGTTATATTATTATTCTTTTGGTTTTTTGATGAGGGAACTAGTTTGGTTTAGAAAGCTGATTATGGATGTTGTGATCCTTAGAATTCCAGAGGTGTGATTTTATTATTGGATTTTTATCCTTGTTTTTTTTGTGTGCTCTTGTTATAGCAAGTTATTGGCATCATCATTGTGAAAGGGTTGTACAAGATTTTGTGTAGATCTTGAGTATGTGTTTTATCAAGTTGAATAATGTCTCAGATGTCATTGGTTGAGATTTAATGTCTTGTTCATTATGGTACAACCCTTGCTTTGATTTTGTTATGTTTTGGGGTCTTAGGGAGAGTGGCTCTTCATGGGGGTTGGCACCTCAAAAGGATGGAAGGGCTCAAGATAACCCATGTAAGAGTAGATTAAGAAGTGAAAACCTAATAATAAAACTTAGGGGGATTGGTAGTAAAATTATATAAGATAATCTTAGATACCTCATCTATTCATTAGGGCTATCGTAAACTAATGGTAGACTGAGAAGGTCGTGGTTGGAAAATTTGTAGCATCATCCTTAGGAGATATTAACGACTTTGCATGAGTCACCCTATGGGGCCGATGCCTCAAGTAGGAGGAAGGGCCAAGATAACTCATGTAGGCTATGTGATGACACTCTTCACTTGTTTCCCTTATGCTTGGTTTGTTGGTTGCCTCTGGAAGTGTGTCATAATTGTTGTCTCTTTGGCTTACTTGGCATGTGGATTATTGGTTATTTCCTTGGTTTATTTATAATTTGTTTTATGTCTCTTTGGTTATTATGAGTGGTTCCTTGTTGTTGTCTTTTATGATCAATATGTTCTTTGATGTTTCCTTTGGAGTTATTGTACTATGTTATTCTTTGTTAGATTTTTCTTAAGGAATTCATGGTTGTGATTACTTCCTTGTCACCTCTAGGCACAGGGAGTGGGTTATTTATAACCCACATTGTTGGGTGTAATGTGCTTTGCACATGTTGGGTTCCCCATCAGTGTTTTTTCTTCACAATATTATGCAGATGGAACTTGTACCAATTATTTGTCTTTTTTTAGACATTATTTGTACTATGTATTTATCCCTCATCTATAGGAGGTTTCATTGTATTCATTATGGAGAAAATGTAATGTATTAAATGATGATGTATTATTTATGCACCCTTGTAACCTTCCATTTTATGAGATTCATTTATGAGATTTATCAATGACATATTTATACTTATACTTGTCGATACTTGGATATACTTTTGTAAATGGTTATTGTAATGTTATGATGGATGTAAGATTAGATAAGTTACTTAAGTTTATCTTTTATCTTTCGTTATAAGTTGTTTATACAATGTGACCTAGTGTGTACCAGATGACTTGATGTTGTGATGCCAATGTGTAATGTAATTATGTTTTTGATGGTTAATAATTATGTGTATTTTGTATTATTTAAAAAAAATAAAAATTGTGTGCATTGTTTTGTCCTTTTGGGTTTGCACGATGGGCATTACATAAAGCTTTGATTGCTTCATTTATTAATTCATTCCCCTTTTGATATGACTTTGTAACTTCTTGTGTGATGGAGGTGAGAAAAGTACAAGTTAGTTTTATTCTATTAGTGGGTGTAATCTTTTCCAAATCCACATAACCTGGTTAAGATGTTAGCTTGACTAACTGAGGTGGAAGCATAGGTTGACGTATAGTTTATCTTGAAAGAATACCTTTAAGGGTACTTACGAATGATTCTCTGGATGGATTTGTTGGTTTAGGGCCTTTGAAAATTTCTCCTTCAGCTAGAATGGCTCTCTTAACTTCCTCTTTCTTCTTTCCTTCTTCCTTTTCTTTTTCTTCTTCCTTTTCCTTTTCTTTTTCTTCTTCTTCTTTTTCCTTTTATTTTTCTTCTTTTTCTCCAAATGACTTTCTAGAAGATTTATCCCTATTTTATTTCTTCCTTCTATCCTTGTCATCCTTTTCATTAATCTTCTTTTATCTTTTGGTTCACTATTGCAACTAGATGTGGATTAATAAATGGATTTTTGATAATTAATTTTGTAAGCAAAATATTGATTCACCCCCCTCTTAGTATTCAGTGTATTTAAAAGTTTCATGTATGACTATGATGATGTATTTTATTGATTGACCCCTTAGTTATTGTATACAGGTGTGATAATATTAGGATATAGTGTTGTACACCATTGTGTAAAAATGATTTATCATAATGTAATTAAATAGTTATTTAGTTGTGATACACCTAGGTGTTTTGGTTAATCAAACTAGGTAATTATATGGTGAACACCATATGTTGTATTGTAACATTGCATTATTATTTAATGTGTGGGATACATATGATAATAATTTAATATTGGGGAATTAATAAATAGAGTTTAAAAATTAGTACCTAATATTAAATAACGGATTAGTGGTTTTGTATTTAGATGGTTTTCTGGTACATGGTTTTATCTTACCACTTGGTTGTATTTGTGTGAGCTTGAATCCACAAAATCAAGCACATGTTTAGTGGTTAAGGTTGGCTGGGTGAGTGGGATGGCATTATTGAGTCTTTCTAAGGAGTGCATATGTGAGGCATGGAATGGGATGTGTGAATTAAAGCTTAGACACATCAATATACATTGAGAGGCTTGATGCTTTAGAGGTATGCATTGTACATCTTATATTGCTTTATTGTTAAATAATATGATGGAATATGGATGCTTTTGGAGGATGGTTTTTTCCTTCTTGATGGATTTTCTAAGGTATATCTTGTGCCATCTTGTGGTTTGTCTATTTTATATATTAATTTTTGTTACTTGTATGATTTCCTTTCTCTCTTGCGGTTATGTAGGAAATGAATTAAGAATGTGGGTTGAGTGCATTATTTCCTACCATCCCCACCTTCTTTACAATAATAAATTGGATCATGAGGTAATCCTCAATGAATATGGCCATAACCCTTTTCAATCTCTTATAATTTGCTTTACTTTTGGACATCCCACTAATTTCTTTCATTTTGACAAAATTTCAACAACTAGGGTTTAAAAATATAGATTAAAGTAGCTAGGGTTTTACAACAATTCAATAACCTCTTAGGATTTTGTTTTTAAATTTAACTCAATTCTTGCAGAATTTCACAACTATAAATTGAGAAATCTAGGGTTCAATAATTCTCCCTTGAAAATGCAACACAGGAACCCTATAGACCCCAAAATTACCCTATAAATGCTTACACCCCTTTTTCTTTTACACTTAACCAAATTCTTGCTCAAAAGGATAAAATAGTGAAAAACAAGGAAATTCATTGCTTTATCACCTTTGGAATGGAACATATACACCATTAATGTAACCTAAAAACTCATGTGAGTGAAGGATTTAATTTTCCATTTGACCATTCTCATTTGAATTCTAACTGAAGATGAAAACTCTTTAAATCTTGATCAATGACTATTACAAGCTTTGTTTACATCACACTTTACTTTCACATCACCTTTTATGAAGTTGTGATGTAAACTCTTTAAATCTTGATCAATGACTATTACAAGCTTTGTTTACATCACACTTTACTTTCACATCACCTTTTATGAAGTTGTGATGTATAGAGATCATGCATGACAACCTTGAAGTGCCAAAGATACTCAACTACTTTTAAAATTTATTGCTACTCTCTTTCATTTTGGATATTAAAATGCAACACCTCAAATCCTTATGATAAAATCATATGTTGAAAAATCACCCTTATATCTCCCCTCTATACTATATAGTGTACATTGCATTTTTATCATTATTCCCCTTTACTCTAAAGTGTGATGTATTTAAACTTTGCGATGAGCTATCTTGTGGACACTTGTCATAGAATATTTTATTTTGGGATCCCCTTCATGTTTATCACTCACGACACATTGTATTTTCACTTTCCATGCCTCAACATGAAACTTTGATGCATTAGGGTTGTGTCTTGCATTAGGATGCAATAACATGTCATAATCTAGAGCACTCAATTCATAACACTATCTCTTTTCCCTTTATAGAGAAACCTAAACTATGATGCTTACAACCCTTATGATTCACTGGGAGATAGAAACAATGAAAGAGCATATGGGGTACTAGAAATCAACATCACTAAAAATATTATTTTTTCTTTATTTAATTATTAATAAGCAATCCGATAATGTGTGAGAAAATAATTGTTCTAATTTCAAAAACATGTAACTTTCCCCTATGATGATTTATAATTGTAAATTTGGAGGTAAATCAACTTTAGTTAGAGTTACAAAAGCATCTCGAAGTAATATTCAATCCTCAGATTTATTTTTTCAAGGTGGGGTCCACTTTACCATTCATGTTCTTGCATGCCGATTTTTATATTTGCATGCTCTTGCATGTCGGTGCATGTTCATGACACATGTTCTTGAATGGAGTCATCGAAGCCATCAAAGATTGTAGAAAAAATCTAGTTTGACCAATTTTGATTGTTCTAAGTTTTGGTGCCCATGTGAAGGCTATGTGAGCATTTAGAATATTTTATTATTTTATGATTTTTCCTCAAATTGAGTTGTGAGTTTTCAAAGGTGGTAATTGCATTTTTTTTTTGTGAAAAAGAAAGTGGTTTTCTCATTCACAAACTTTTATATATTGAGGACTTTTTAATTTGAGAAGTTGGATAAATAATGAGTTGGAGTTTAAGATAATAGGATGTTACCAGATTGATAGAGGATTTAAGAATCCAAATTTTTAGATTTATTTGAGGAGGTTGTGACTCCATATTGTTGATTTATGTAATCAAGAAGCCCATGTTGTAAAGGGAAGCTTGTGAGCTTCTACATGTTGTAATCCCATTTCATATTTGTTGCAATAAAATATAGTGTTTCCTTCTTGCATATATTGTGTAAATTTGAGTTGTGTTATGAGTTTTCAGATTTATAAGGAGAGTTCCCTTTATCAACACATGTCCTCAAAATATTTTCCTACCATATACTTTCTTATAGCTCCTTATCACACATTATATTTTACATTTTATAATATTAACTTAAAATTGTGATGCCTTAGACATACTCGATGAGTTCAAATGTGACCATGTGTTTCTATCTTAGCTATCTGAAAAAGAAAATTTCAACACAAATATCTCATATATAAAATATGCTCTAAAGAATCAACATGATGCATTATGGGCTCACCACCTATCTCATTCTTTCCTTTTGTGCATTGCACAACTTTTCTTTGAAAGATACTTACAAAAAATGTGATATTAAGGGATGCCATGATGAAACAAAATGCTAACACCTATCTATTAACTCTAAATATTTAAAGCTATCACACATCATATTAAGGGATTAAGGAGTGGATAATTGAACTACGATGTGAAAGATGTGGGAAATGGAATCAGAAGATGACATGTGTTGTGAGAGGCGAAAAGGCCAATAACTTAAGCAAAGGATTTATGCATGTGCTCAATAAGTTATTCTTAAAAGGGGACTTCCCCTAGGAATTGAGGGACTTAGAATATGATAAAGGTGAAGGTAGACAAGGCCAGTTGATGAATGACTTAAGGGGACTTAAGTTGTCGCTTAAAAAGTAGAAATCAATTTAGCAAGTCAACAAATAATTAGACCAAATGATCAAAAGTGTTCATGAGTTAGGTTTTTAAAAGGTTTTAAGCTATGAAGAAAAACCTTAATCACAATTTTGAAAAACCCTAACCATAGAATAAAGACTAGAAAGTTCAAAATTTGGGACAAATAGGAGGAACAAACAAAATTTTTAACAAGTCCCACCAAACCCTTAGATAGTAATTTATTGATAAAAAAATATTTATTTTATTTATTTATTTATTTTAAATGCATAAAAAAATATGAACTCTTATATTATAGTTTATTAATATAAAAAATATGTGTTTAATTTATTTAAGGTTTATTTTATTTTACATTGAAGTATTTTTTTATTCTCTCTTCTAATACAATCCACACTTTTTCATATAATTTATTCATCATTTATCTTTTTTTTTTGTATTTATTCATCCTCTATCTAAAAAAAATTATATTTATATATGTAAAGAGTTGTTTTGATTATATATAAATTAATTTTACTTTACAATTATTTAATAATTATTGTGTTATATTTACTAATATTTAATAAATAATTATTTTATCTTTTAAAAAAAATTATGTTCAATATATTTGATTTCTTTTATATGAGTAATTACATAAGACTATTTGATGCCATTGTATAACACAATTGTAAAGATCACTTTTATCATATTAATTAGTCATATGTAGATTGCTTCTTGGAATCCTCTAAGTGTTGTAGCCCCTAAAATTTTGGACTTGCATGGCTGTGAAATTGCTTCTAAGAACTTTCTAGCATGGAGATTTATCTATTTAAAAGTTGTACCCATTAAATTTTAGGAATTTTACTAGACCATCAATCCTTAATAAGATTTTATTTTCATCATCCCTCTTTATGATTGTATTTTATTTTTGATAGAATGTCTATTTTTAGATCTCCTTTAACTATGTATTCACCTATCTTTTATTTTATATACTAGGGTTTGGGCCTTTAGGTGTAGTCTATTCATAAAAAAAATATTTATTTTATTTATTACAGAATTATTTCATCTTATATTAAAATACATTTATATTCTCTATCTAATCTTATAAGGATTATATAAACAAATAAATAAAAAGAAATATTTTTTAGATAAATATATTTAAAATAATATATATTTATATATAGATTTATAAATATATTATTTTAAATATATTTATTTTAAAAAAGTATTTGAAATCATTTATTTAATGAGTTGTTTTATTTATCTAAGAGTTATCCATAATGTTTTTAAGAGTTTCTTTAAGTTAAAATTATTTAATAATTATTTTAATGTATTTATTATTTTTTAAAATATTTTTTCTTATATTTTGCATTTTGTGTATATGGGTAATGACACGAGACTCTTTGATGTTATTGTATAACACATGTAGATGTACTAAAATTTAAATCTTAAAAGATCGCTTTTATTGTACTAATTATGGGTCATGTAAAGATTGCTTCTAGGAATCCTCTATCTACACGTGGTAGCCACTAAAATTGTGGGATTGCATGACTCTTAAACATGGAAATTGCTTCTAGAATCCTCCATCAAAAAATTGTAGCCACTAATAAAATTTATGAACCCTAAATTGTGAAGGCTTACCTAACCTGATATCTATTGCTTTCTCTCCATCTAATGGAAAAGTGGGATACTGATCTGAAATCTGATCATAAAAGCTGTAAGATGGTAAAAGGTTGCAAGAATTCTACAATCAATAATTTTAACCAGATCCTAGATGAATTGGTCACCTGCATTTTCTGCAAACTTAGCTCCAGTTCAAACCATTCTAGAGATTTCTTTGGAGCACTTCTAGCGTAAGAAATCTATTTTTCTGTAAAAGTAGTTGTATGTATAAGAGAGCTTCTTCATTTATAGAGAGTTTTTTCATTTTATTTATGCAGATGCAAGAGGTTTAATATGCTAGGCAACCAGAAAGAAGTGTTACAATGCGCCTCCCAATCGTTATGCACTTGAAAGAACTTGTCTTTCATCCAAAAATGTGTAGATGCCAGAAACATCGAGGCCTGTTACACGCTTGGAATAGTAAGACGCAACTTTACATACACTGCGCTCTCTTATTTTATCTTAAAATGATATTGAGCATATTTCTTTATTACACTATACTAGTCGAGCAACACATACTGTATTCATTTTGTGATGTACTTTTGATTCCAAGATAACTGAATACCTTCAGATATTTAGATCTATTTGTCTATAGGCTTTTTAACATCAAGAATATTTAAAATTTTATTAGATCTATACATTTACCCTCCTACAAATCCTAAACCCTAGCACATCTATAGAATAGGTTTATTTATGTAAAGCACCCACTTGGAATCACAATGTCTCTATTACACAAGCTATCAGTAAAACAGCAGCTGAGCGTACCCAGTAAAAAAATTTGCCTACTAAACCACAAACATGCATCACCATACTCCTTGGATTTAGTTCTGAGGAAGGGATTAGGTTACCTTTAATAAGAAATATCTACTCCCCAAAAGAATCAAGGGATTAGGTCAGCCCTACCTTAGGGGACATTCTCAGGAATAGTCGTGGTGTTGATATCTGCAGCATTGTGTATGATTTCACAGTTGCCAAACTAACCACAAAATCTAAAACTATAGAGCCATAATACCGTGTAGTCAACAGACCGCTGTTGATTGTCACCTTTCTAACCCAAACCCTAACACTTCTGTAGCATCAGTATATTAAAAACACCACTTTACAGTCAAGACACCTCTGTTGATAGTCAACTTTGTAGCCTAAATGTGGAATCAACAGATTTCTGTAAAACACCCAGTAGAAAATAATGAAGTCCCAAATTTGGGCTTACTATATCACTAACACCTTAGATTGTATTAGGCCTGCATTTACAAGATATATGTTACTCATCCAAAGTATCATGAGCATTTCCTTTAGGGGCATGCTCAGGTCTAGTTGTGGATGGATAGGAAATAATGATGCCCCAAATTTAGCTTTTCTGCATCAGCATTGGGCTGAATTTGACAGGAAATGTCGTTATCAGGTCTAGTTGTGGATGAATTACATTTTAGAGGAAATGCTATTATCAGGTCTAGTTGTGGATGAATTCAATTTAACAGGAAATGTCATTATCAGGAATCAAATCTGTGGTAGTGTCAATGTCTTGTGCATTGTGGATGATTTTAGTTTTGACCAACTTACCTGCCAAGACTAAATGTTGGAGGTGGATGGAGTTCAAACAGACACACAAATATAAAACACAGTGATTTCCCAATGTGCTGCTGCACAAACACACTTGTATTCCTTTTTCCAAATGCTTTTACATTGATCCTCTTTTATAGAGGTGTTCAGAAGGTTCCAGATAATGGAGGAGTTTGGAGATCACGTGAACTTTCGAGAAGGTTCGAGATCATCAGCGTAGGCTTTGCTTTATCCATCATACAATACATTGGCATATGTTAAGAGACTATTATACAATATCTGGTAGAAATTAGAATGTTCCAACACTCCCCCCTAATTTCTACTACTTACAATTTCAAAATTTTGTCTTTCATATTTATAGACTCATTCAATCATTCTTGCAGAATACATTCAAGCTTATCTTTGAGATCTGCGGATCTCTTGATAACTGTTCACCAACTCGTCCCACTATTGCGGCAGTCACTCAAAACTTGATTATCATAACTTCAAATTGGAAGTTTTCTTGTTATCTATAGCTTTCCATTTTTTATGACGTCTTACAAGACCATGACATTTCAAGTCTTCAAACCTTCCTTGATTTCTATCATCTTTGACATATGAACATTTGTACTTGAACAACTTTGTAAACATACCTGTCAACTTTTGCCAATTTGATCCAAAACTCCAACCACAATTCATTTTCATACATCCTTTCATAGATTCATAATCTTTATTCCAACAAGTCTTTTCAGAATGGGTTTTTAAATCACAAATTCTACATGGATGTAAATCCCAACATTTATCTTTTATATGAACTTTCCTGTTACAATGTGAACAGTGCACATATTGCTTTTCTTGAACAAACTTGTTTGTACTTGTACCATTTCTTTTACCTCCAATGTATCCAAGACCTTCAAATTTTGGCCTCAAAACTGGTTCTATTGGCTCCTTCATTCCTTGTCCGTGTTTTCCTAGTCCTTGTCCTTTATAACTCATCATTTTCATAATTTTCAAACCAATATTCTTTTCATTACAACAAACAAGATTAATAGATTCATCATTTTCATCTTTGCATTCTTTATCACAAATAACTTCAGCAACATCACATAAACCAATTGATTCATCAACTGAACTACACAAGTCTTTAGTTTCACATGAACTGGTTGACTGATTAATAGAACAACACAAGTCTTCAGTACCACATGCAACATCATACACCAATGGTTTTGTTTTCAAACATTTATTTTCTTCTCTCAATTTCAATATTTCATTCTTTTGTAAACAATTTTCCTCTTCTAATCTCTTAATCTTTTCTTTCATCTGATCGAATAACTTCAGTCTTTCTTCTAATGCTTCATATTTTACTTTAATTTTATCCAATTCGATTTCAAGATCCTCTCAAAACTACGTGTGCCTTCACCCCTTTAAATAATTTTGGCCTCTTTATATTTTGGTTACAGTCTTCTAATCACTTGTAGCTTGCAAATAATCACCTTAAATAAAAACAGTAGTAAAGCTTGCGCTATACCTATAAAAATCCTCAACTTTTATGTTTCCTCAGACATTCTTAAACACTGCAATCTGCCATAATTTCTTCAACTCTTTATAACATTTTTACAGCAACTGGGAGGTAAACTTGGTGATTTTTATTTACCTTGAGCTGTAGCCCCTTTACTTGCATTTACCTTTATCAAATCAATTTTGAACTGTTAAGTCTGCTACTTCACTTCTTGCATTGGGTTTTGCAATGGCGATTCCTCTACTTCGATTTACAAATCCTATCAGCGTTGACTGGCAGCTTAGAATTTCAATCTCTGCAAAAAGCAAACCTTGGGTGTGGCGTCAATCTTCCAGCAAACTCCTTCAGACCAACATGGCTTATTTTCTTTCAAGCAGCTCCAGTTAAAGAGAGAGGGCACGGCATACATTCTCCACAGCTAAAACAAAGATTAAAAAAAAAATTAAACCACCACACTAATCCACAATGCAGCTTCTCAAAAGTACAGCACAACAAGCACAACACATAAAAGCATTCACTAAATGCAGTATACAGGGTGCATGCTTATCTGCAAGAATAAACACAAGAAGACAGACTGCCAATGTTTTGCGTGACAGAATGAATGAAGGATGAGAGAGCAGCAGCAGCTCAAGAGTTGATTTCCACTATTTCACAGCCTACACAACAGCCTCTCCATAGCCCATAAAACCCATTGATTACAGTCTGACACAAACCTCACACAACCTCACAGCCCAGGGAACTAACAACTCACAGCGCACAACTTACAGTATGGAGCTTGCAATCAAACTAGAAGAATCCACTTGCAGACTGGCTCTCACTAATCTTTCCCCATGGATCTGATACCAATTTGTTGGAGGTGGATGGAGTTCAAACAGACACACAAATATAAAACACAGCGATTTCCCAACGTGCTGCTGCACAAACACACTTGTATTCCCTTTTCCAAATGCTTTTACATTGATCCTCTTTTATAGAGGTGTTCAGAAGGTTCCAGATAATGGAGGAGTTTTGAGATCACGTGAACTTTCAAGAAGGTTCGAGATCATCAGCGTAGGCTTTGTTTTATCCATCGTACAATACATTGGCATATGTTAAGAGACTGTTATACAACATCCGGTAGAAATTAGAATGTTCCAACACTAAATTATTGATCTCGTCCTCTGCCAATTATATATTGTAGGTTTCATTGATCTATTGGCAATCACTTCAGCGTAAAATTAAACATGCTATCACTATCAGTCAAACAGTTGAGCATGAAAATGAAATACTTCCTGATAAAAATTATTGAAAGAAATTGTGGCTGATAAAACCTTCACTCACAGGCCAAATAAATCCAACAAACATTTTATAAACCATATTATTAAATGCATTATGTTTCTCAGGTCATACTGATGGTGCGTTTGTTTCTGTCTGGGCAGCTCATATTCTATTTGAGTAAACGCAGGGATGAAGGAATTTCACTTTTGGAAAAGGCTGTCAATGCATCTCACTCTAGAGCCACATTTTCAATGGCTTTAATAAAGTTCAACGGCAGTGGGGGAGAAAAGGAGAGCAAAGATTTTCACGCGGCGGTTGATCTGTGTAAGAAAGCTGCACTTCTTGGGCATAGCGGTGCTTATGCTGAATTAGTATTGTTTCTTGCCTTTCGTGATGGCTTTGTCAGACATCCGCGAACATGGCATCTGCTAAGGCGAATACGAACATTCGATAATTACTTCAATTACGATTCTACGAATAAACCTGTACAGAATTTATGCAAATGGTTCAGTGGCCACCCACCAGGCAATGGAATGAAGTTATGTTCAAACATCAGTTGTAGACGGCCTGAAACAAGGAAAAATGAGTTCCGCAGATGCCCAAAAGTTCGTTGCAAAAATGAGTTTTTCTGCTCATTTGTTTGTTGGTACATGTCTTAGAGATCGGGGTACACCTGCACTGGCTAAATGTGCAATCATTTTGCCTTTTGCTTCTTATTACCTTTCCGTACAAGCTACCCATCTTTTTCATGACCATCATACACATTTTTCTTGATCATTTGTCTTATATTTATCCAACCAAAAATTCTCAAATAAATAGACTTCTAGATGGTGATGTCCTTTGTTCCACTCGTAGGGTTTTTATTCTCAAATTTATAGTGTTTAAAAATGTAACGGCATTCATCAATCTTCAAAGCTACATATGAACTCTAAAATGATTTCTAGGTTTTTCTCATGCACAAGAATGAGTATGATCATATATAATGATTTCATGTCAGAGTAGAGTGTAAAGACCAATGAATAATGTTGATAGATATAATCTTGAATATATATACGGAAATTGAGATGTCCAAAAATTAAGAAAATAACACAATGAAGATTATGAATAAGGATAGAGAAGGCATGTTGTTGTCATTTAATGATAAGGTAATAAAGGTATAAATGCCAAAAAAATAAAATCGAAATAAGGTAATGTATGATCATAAGATGATTAATTAGTAAATGTGTATATCATATCAAAAATTATGAAGAATTAGTTAAAATTGGATCATGTATGATTTTTAAATGTGTTATACAAAGTAAATAAGAAAATGAATCATATTGCAATTAGTATGCATCATATGGAAATAGGTTTTCATTGGCTATCAAGTTTGTGGCTCCAAGTTCAAATCCTGCAGGGGGTAGGGAATGTACACCTCGTATTGTGGAGCACGAGTTAGGTGCCTCCTCCTTATTGGGGGAGTATGAGGGCCTCAAATTGTGGAGCATGAGTTAGGCGCCTCCCCCATATTTGGGGGAGTACGAGGAGTCCCATATACTCATGGTATCGTGGACTTAAAAAGGACCTTTCCTTTCCTTTTTTTTAATTAAGATATAAAAGTAAGATTTGTCATTGGACAACTAGGAATCAAGTGATAAGAAATGATTTGTGTTCTCCTTCTTTAGGTTCTTATAAATCTAAGAGCGTACTTTTCTAACATTATAAATAGGAAAATTAAAAACAACTGCAAGATTAGAATCCTAGCCTTGATAAAATCATATCCATTTTGAGAGCCATGAATAGAATGGAAAGACCTCATTTAAGGAAATTAAAATTAATATTGTGCATGCAATAAAATAGGAAAAATATTTTTTTCCACTTCACCTAAATTCTCTTAACTTTATGTACACGTGTTCAACTTGCAAATAAATTTAATAGGGTGTATTGAAATTTTAATCATCTCTATTCTCACAAAAGATTTAACACAAGTTTTATCTCTAAACCATAAAAGAGAGTGGGCCCAAAAATACAACTAAATGTGAAAAGTATATTTAAATATTTTAAAATGGTGATGGGAGGATAAGTTAGAGTAGAATGATGCCTTGATCACATATTTTTATAACATTTCAAAATGTAGATTTATATGTATTAATAAAATTCATTATTAATCATGCTTCATAAATCCATAACTAAAAATAAAATCCCATATAATGTACCAAAATGATGTATTTTAATTGCAACTTAAAATATTTTTATAAATCAAGGTTGTGAGCACTAAATAGTCAATACAACAACAGGATAATAAAGATAACCTTATGTATACATAAATCATACATATCCCATAATATATTCTATTAACATATATTATTTTAACTGATATTTCATGATCCTCTCCCATCCCATCACACTAGTCTCTACTAGTTCATATTAGGTTTGATTATGCCCTTTTATTCCCATCCCATTGTACCCTCTCTCATTGCACCCTATGTTCCATTATCCCCTCTTGGTCTTGTCTCATTAATCCTTCTACATTATACCACCTCCTTCTAGATTATATCTTATACATATATCCTTATGTTGATGCTAAAAAATGCTGCTCCACTTCCTAGAGAAAAATATCACTCACAAGGCTACATTTTTCATCATGTAAGTGAGATAATCCCATCAACAAATTGTGGAGGGTTAATGTCCAACTCTATGGTAGATGGTTTTATCTCCTAATATTTAAGATCATCTTAGAGTCAAGAAGTTGTTCCTAGGAGTATATCTTAAAATCTATTGAGATCACACATAATAAACAAAAACAAATTAAATAATATAGGCAAACCCAACTTACCTACTTGTCCCCAAAGACTATGATTGGACCAAGTAAAACAATGTAAAATACATACAATGCATTCATTTGAGGCTCAATGAAGATTGATCCCTTATTATATCACGAGGTTATGAATTTATATAAAATAGTCCTACTCCTATATTATTGATTTGTTTTTTTATTGATGAGTTGAGATTGGTTAGGTAGACTATAGACTAGTGCATCCAATGGGTTATAAAGTCATAGGTAACAAGAAGAAAACCATTAAAGGAAACATAGAAGAATTGATTTGGGTACATACTCCATCAAGAAAAAAATACTACACAAAGAGCGTACTTAGTCATCCAAATTGAGTTTTATATAGTGCATTTGAAACATGGAAACTATCATTCTAAAGATTGCAATATTTAGAATATTGTTATATTCACCAATTGCATGTTACAATCATACAAGTGAATATGGAAAGGGAAGCATTTACAACCATAAAATACCTTCCTATAGAAATATAAACATGAATGGATACATTTTCTACACAACATTTATACATGCATCTTATCCTTCACATAGCCCATGAATCCATATCCATCATGTAATTAGAAAAGGTGTGAGTTGAAACCCTATAAAATAATCTACACCTACACAACCTTCAAAAACTATAGGATGAACCAACCCCTTCTAATAATGATAACCTTATACAATATATAAACCTATGCAATCAAACCAAATACAACTATAATTCTATTCACTTTTAAAATTCATCACCTAGGATCAATCTAACACAAAATAAGTATTCCATATCAATAGAGATCAATCATAATCATACTATTGGATGGGATGATCATGCCATGAATGCAAGTAGCTAGAGAATCTAGCACAATAAATGCACAATTAGGCTAATTAACCACATAAAAAAAGATTCACAAGATGCATAGCTACAAAAAAAATCATTATAGGCCTAGAATCTTTGCCCTGATTATTTTTACACCCAACAGGAACCAATGGCACTTTTGCATTGCTAACTTCTTTCTTTGTTAGTGCTTCCATGTTGTAGCATTAAAATTATAAAAGCCTCAACAAGGAATAGGGAATTCATCAAAGTTCAATAAAATTGCATTCCTAAAGAAAGGAGAAACATTAAAAATGTCAAACCCCTACCACACACTCGATCATGCCTCAAGCCTATTGTGTTCCTTCTCCCCTCTACTACCTTGTCATTTAATTTTTTATAATTTAATTCTCCTTTTTGGGGTTTGATTGTGAAACTAGGAACCCATTAGGGGCTCCTAAGGTTTTTTATGCACTAGGAACAATTGATAGCCACCTTCCCCTTTGACTTAGCCAAAATTTGAGGATTTTATTTTGGTCAACTTATTAAATAAATTGGAAGGTAAAATCTTTTAAATAACACATTATGACATGATGAGCCTTATATAATTCTCAAAATCAATTATTAATCATGGCTCATGTCATATCAACACACACAAAGGAAGGGAATGAAGAAAAAACGACATTAATAAATTGAGTCCCAATAATGGCTGTAGTTGGGGATATGTCCCTTTAATAGGGACAATAAGAATCTAGATCTTTTATCAAACAAAAACTATGAAAACCATGAAATATAACTAACTCATGGAAGAAAAAAAATATATACACATGATGGGATAAAAGAAATTCAAGATATAGTATGGACAATAAAGGCATGGGTATGACACAAAAAAAATGAATATTGTAGGGAAATCCTAATAAGGATGGAAATAAATTTATTTCCTCTATCAAACACCATCATGTTGAAGGAATTAATTTCCCTCAACTCATAGTTTCCTCTTTCACACAAATGCAACAAATGTAACCTTCTCCTATCAAGCACAACCTTGTGACTACCACTAAATAAGTTAATACTTTCTTGACCATTGACCTTGCTATTGCATGACAACCACAAAATATTAGCCACCAACATTTCCTAATGTGTTACATCCTTTATTTTTATACCAATTGGTGATGATTTGAAAACTCATGTTGCAACAAAAGAGACCATGGAATTTTTATACCAATTGACCTCCTTGAGTTGAATTGAGGAAAAAATAGAGGAGAACTTCCAATTCACAAGTGACCAAAAATATTCTTCACCAAACCAATCTAGATAAGGAAACATCTTATGTACATGAAATTGAAAAAAAATAATGCTCTAGCACAAAATACACTTGAGCAATGAGCTAATCACAAGCCTAGAGAATTTTTCTACTCAAGACCATCATAAAATGCGTATTGGGACCAAGTGAAACACTGAAACTACTACCCACACTATAAGAAGCTACAACTTCATCATAAAGTAAAGTCGCATAATAAGTTTTGCACACCTATGGAACAACATGAAGCTATCATACCTTTGGATTCCCTCATGCTAATTTAAACATCAATAGCACACATATTTAAGTCATGAAATACTTCTTTCAAAGAGTTATACTCCTCAAATTGTCCCTTAGTTTTGAGACAATCTTAGAAATTTTTTATGACACATGTTCTATAAAAATTAGAAATGTGTCACACTTTATGTTCAAAGCTCAACTCACCAACATCACTCTCATATGATACACTTGAAGTGAGTTGTGCAAAAAAAAGATATCATATATTACACACCAAAGAAGGAGGTTCTCATATGCATGCACATGATCACACAAATCATAATATTAAAGTACAATAAATTTATCAAGTACAACATTATCAATTTCTACATTTTATCTTCATATAAAGTTGTTCCTAATCTATCCTCATTAAAACTATCATCAACCACTTGAAAATTATAAATAGAAACAAAGGAAGGAAAATATCAAATAAGAAGGGAACTCCTTGTTCACCATTTACATCTTTGTAACTTGCATTGTGTATATAATTAGTTAAACATAACTTTCTTTGATGACTTGGATTCAAATGTGAGATCCTTGAAACCTAAAAATACACTTGCCAAACCCTTCAAGCAAAGATGAAACCCTTAGATCTAAGATAGAATTTGCAACATTTGAGATTTGAATACGTCAACAATATTAAATGACTTAAGACACAAGAATTAAATGAAATCCTAAATAGACATGATATGCTAAGATCTTCTCTAAAAAATGAGACTTCTAGAAGTATGTCGAGGACTAAAGTAAAATTAACATGTAAATAGGAACTATTAGACAACTAGATAGGTAAAACATTTATTTTTTGACCAATGGTTAAGAGAGTGGTTACACAATTTTGTGTAACTTTTTATTATACATTCATGGGTTTTTTGATGAAGATTGGGTAGGTGGCTTGGATAGTTGAACTACCAATAGTGTTTACATATTTACTTTTATTGGAGATGCAATGACTTTGATGACTAAGAGGAATCCTATAGTTTCATTTTCTACCATTGAACTAGAGTATATGGCTGCTACGCATGCGTCTAAGGAGGCAGTATGGTTACAAATACTTGGTAATGGTATTGGTTTTGATTACAAGATAGTGAGGATTGGATGTGATAGTTAGAATACTAATTTTTAGCCAAAAATATTATGTATAATACTCATAATAAGTATTCTAATGTTTAACATCACTTTGTGTGATACATGGTTGAGAATAATAAGCTCTTGATTGATAATTTTGATACTTTGGACAATGCTGTAGATTATACTATGAAGCCAATGACCAATGATAAGTCCTCTTGGTGCAAGAAGGACATGGGACTTGATCACTACACTTAGTTTATTATTTGCATCTCTTGGGTGTAAATGCAATGTCTAATATTGAGTGGGAAAATTCTAGTTTAAGTGACATTAACCTTGCAAGACTATGTCATTATATGTCTTCATATTTCTGAGAAAGTGTCCTAAGGGACATGAGAGAGATTCATTTAATATTAGCTAATAATTGTAACTATGTTTCTAAGATGAATTTTAATGTAGATAGAGGTTACACTTTAATATGGAAAAAATTCTCCCTCCTAGGCATTCATATTGGGAATGTGAAAGATCTTGAGTACATGCCCAATTTTGGAAGGAAACAATTGTCTATATTATTCTATTTGGAAGCTAAAAATTCATTAGAGCATCATAAAAGAAAGTAGTGTAAGTGGCTATGACCTAGACACCCATGTTGGAGCCTTACAATACATCTTATTTATTTATTTATCATGACTCTTGGTCTTCCAATAAAAGGGTGTGGGTTCTTACAAGTGGTTTTGACACCTCTTGTTTTGGTTTACCATTATGGTTTTTCCTCCCACATGTTCTATATATCAGATCCATGAGATGATAGCTTCATAGTATTTTCTTTGTAGGCATAATAATGTAAATTTGGTGTCATATTGTGCTTGCTGATTTTTCTATTGTGATGAATTTGCAATCACATAAATATAATCTAAGTTGGTAATATTATTTTAAAATTTGAATTTGCATACATAAGCTAATGTTTTAGTTTAGTTTCACCTTGTTTTCAACATATTTTTCCATGTTGTAAAGGATTATTGTGTTTGTTTCTATAATATCTTCTCTGTATCAAGTGTTTGTTGATGTGCACTATTTTTATATAAACTATGATGGTGGGTATTGAATTGGCCCCATCACATTGGAATTGCATATTATGTACATGAATTTTTATGTTTCATACTTTCAGGGGAAGTATTTTATGTTTGTAGGGCCCAAATGGTGCTCCTATATCATTTTCCTATGTAATATTCTTATAGTTTAGGTTTGTAGGGCCCAAATGGTGCTCCTATATCTTTTTCTTATGTAATATTCTTATAGTTAATTAGTAAATCCATGGTGTTTTACAATATGTTCAAACACTAGGTATCCATTCACAAATTCTATCCTTGGAATTTATAAATGATTCATGTCTTAATTTATAAGTATCTACTTGAAAATCCCCTATCTTATAAATTTTATAATTTAGGTTGACTTGTGATCACTGATATAAGTTTTACCTTGATCAATATGTTATTTTCCTTTCACTCATATCCACCTATTGATAATTAGCTATCTCAATGTCGAAAACACAACCAACCCAAGTAGTATTATTTTTTTGTCTACTACCTATGCTTCACCCATTTTGGTCCATGTTCCCCACACTTGGTCATATCCTACTTCTTTCTTAGTTCTTAGGTTCTCATTGTTCCATGTTTCATTACCTTATTCAATGTGGATGCACTATTTTTGATAACTAATATGTGTGAGAATCTAACTTTAGTTGACCACTAAGTGTTAACCTTTAAATAACATATTTTTTATTCCTATAATTGTATTCTCTAATATGATTAATTATTTTTAGAAGAGGGTAAAGGATTTTGATATAGAGCTATCAAGTGGTGAGGTCACAAATGGGGGACCTCATCCCCAACATAACACTCAACAATTAGCTAGACCCCAATGGGATTTCAACCTGATTGAAAGAACAACAACAAAACATGTTAACCATCACACCATGCCACTATTTTCTCCAATATGATTAATTCTTATTTATATCTACACAATCAATTCAATTCATGGATTTAGGTGAATTTTTACTCTTATAGTGTGATACATGGAAAAAAAACTAGGTGGCGCATGTATATAAGATTATATATGGTGATGGTACCCTAACCTTTTCCCATTGTTTTTTTTTTATTATGTGAAGCTCATATAAATTCACAAGAAAATAGGTATCCATCATGTATTTCCTATAGCGCTAGGCCTAATTCATGTCAATATGGCTTGTGTTATAGTGCTGGCACATAGTAGCCAATTTATATTTGTAAAATTCACATTTTGTATGATTTTTGCACAGTTTTAGATCACAACCCTCTCTTACATACATTGTTCTTCATGGATTGGTCAATATTTAATTTCAAGCTTGTAATAAGTGGTCATCCTATATGGCTTGTTTATAGTTTCTTTTTTAATATATTAGTGATTTATTATTTTCTCATGATGTACTCCTATTGATATTTTGGTCAATGGGTATGAATTTTCAACCAATTAGATAGTGATGTATGCCCACCTAATGGGGTCATCCTCTAATATTTATCTTACAATGACTTTTCTCATTAATTATGCTTCATCATGATCTCAACCAAGAAAAAATTCAAGGTGTGTAAATACATGCTTCTATGGCCCACTTGAATAAATTAAAATAATTTATCACAAACATGAATGTCCAATGTGTCCATGACCATTTTTCCCATAGAGGCTCATATTATTCAAGTATATATTTGATATAGGAGCATCCAATGGTGTAGGGGAAATCATGCATCACCCCAAAAATTATTTTCCCATAAATTTTCCTTAGTCTTTTCAGTCCCACGATGGAACTTAAGAGGTGTACGATAGTCGCAAGTAAAAAAAGTTAAACTATCATCTCTTACTATTTTCAAAGCCGAGGTCTACTAGCAGTTGTATGCACAAGCATGTGACAATCAACTGATAGGGGCCTACCATGGTGGGGAACGTTTTTGGCAAGGAGGGTTGAAGCTTTTTATTTACATGGAAAGGTGACTATGAATGAAACAAATGAGTTAGATTGTATGAATCAAGTTATCACAAAGAAAATTTTGTATAAATTTTAT
The DNA here is from genome assembly GCA_007258455.2 of Sequoia sempervirens. NCBI lineage: Eukaryota > Viridiplantae > Streptophyta > Pinopsida > Cupressales > Cupressaceae > Sequoia > Sequoia sempervirens. The sequence continues at coordinate 66,525 of VDFB02254098.1, read as the reverse complement.
TTAATACTATTAGAAAATTTGGAAATCAAATTTTAAATTTGTTTAAAAGTGGGAACATAAAAATTAAATTAAATATTAAATTTAAAATAATTGTTTCTTCTAGCAAGAATATTTGAATTTTATATTTAATGGAAACATATCCATATGTATATTGTCACTTTTTGTGTAGCCTATTGAATCAATTAATCATTTAATTTTGGAGTTAATGGAAGTTTTTTGTAAGGGTCATCATGCATGTGTGTATTTTTTAAAATTGGACAAAAAAGTACACACCTTTCCATGAAAGGAAGATGTTCAATATTAAGTACATTTTATAATTAGTATATTTCTATATTTTTGGAAATTAAAGTTTTAGTATGCATGTGGTTTTTTATGAGAGATGGAAATTAGGTATAGTCATCTTCACTTATAATTCTATTGCTATCTAGAAAATGTGTGACACCAATTTGTATCTAACAATTGGTTTCCCAATTGAAGATTCAATGTAGATTATTTGCCACTAAATATTATACATAGAATAGGGAAATTGTAGAACAACTCCTAAAATAATAGTTGAAAATTAGAGCTAAATCACAAATGAGCCATAATCCACATTAAACATTTTCATAGAACACAAGTATTACGAACTACAAGATAATTGAGAATAGAAAAATCCACTTTTAAATGAATAATTTCATAGTGCAATTGAAGAGTCAAAATAGATAATGTTGCAAGAGGGGAAAGTTCACTATAAAATATCCAAGATAATATATTGATTTAGTTACATTCTGAAAAGAGCCATTTTTGCACTATACATATGTTGCACATACTGCATGATTAAATGCAGCTTCTCAACAAATGGAAACTTAAAAAAAATAAAACATAAGCTAAAGATGTGACCACTTGGTAGTACATATGAAAAATGTTGTTACAAACCATGTTTTCTATACATGTATCTATGTGAGAAAAGATATATGGAATGAAAAGGAAAACCAAAACACCCATGATCACTATCCACCCTTCCATATTGGCATCATGGAGCCCTGGGACCCTAGCTAAACCCCTAAGAAAAAGAAATATGAAATATCGAATGTAAATTTTGTGGTGTTCAAACTTTTGGAATTGTCATCTATGCTTTAGCCTAACACTTACAAATAAAAGAGAGAAGTATGTCAATGGATGGGGAAAGAAGATGAGTGGGGGAGGATCAAAGATTAGTAAATATATAGAAAAAATAAATAAACACAATTAGAAAGTAGAAATGACAAATAATATTTGTAAGGCAGTCATGAGATCTATTTATTGATTATGGAAAAGTTTTGCACTTACATGTATTGTTGGTATGCTTGAGAACCAAAAGGAGGATTGGATTGAGGTGTTAGAGAATTGAACAGTTTGGAACTTATGCAGTACATTAGTGTTCAAACCTTGAAATATTCCATAATATATATATATATAAACAATAAATTAATAATTTATGCAAAATAACCAAGCAAAATTGCTTACTAATTGCACAACAAAATAGTTTGAATAGCCTCCAACTTTCCAAAATATGGATCTGAATTGGATGAATTTAACAATAGCATGTTATCAAAGCAACACCACAATGGCTCTTTTGAGAATACAACTTCATGAAAGCATACTCTCCCAAATGCCAACATTCAATATTGCATTTACATACATACATACATACATACATACATACATACATACATACATACATACATACATACATACATACATACATATATATATATACATGTAATGCAACTTAATCAAAATACACTTTCCCACACTACTATATTCAATATTGCATTTACTTCTACCAACTGCATTTACTTTGTCCACCACCATAGTACAACAACAACAGAATGCATTAGGGCTTGGGAGAGCAGACACAAGTAGCATATACAATTAATTTATTTGTTAGGATGGCACAAAGAAGTAGTTCAATCAATGTGAAAATTCATATATGATACTAGAAGAATAACTTACATAGCGATTAAAAATGTACAACAGCCTATTTCTAAGGATTTCCACTTAAATGAATTAGAATGTTCTAAAGATTGACATAGTAGAGAATGTACCAATGCAAGAAAGTATACACTAGAATATGCAAGAAAATATTTTTAATTCAATTGCATTGTGAGAATAGGCATTTTGGTATTATGAATATGTGGTCCAAAATATAAAAGAAAAAAGGTTTATTCAGTTGCATTGTTAGAGATATATTCTTAGCAAATAGAAACTTCGAACAAACAGTGTAACAACTAAAGATATAAAGTTCAACAGATTTAATGAGTCTTTTGACAATGAAATTCAATCAATATACTTCCTCACAGATTTTGTAGCACATGAGTGTTAAAACCCTCCAACTTGCTATCAAAACGAACAATAAGAAGAGACCAAAAGGCATGAAAAATAAATTAATCATTAATGCAAAGTACCCAGTATACATATACACATATATATCCATGTAGATATACATGCAATTGAATTTGCATGGACATGTATATATATGTATACATGCATATATATATATATATGTATTTATGTATGTATGTATGTATGTATGTATGTATGTATGTATGTATACTTTATGTCATGCTAGATGAGTAATTTGCATAGATGGTTAATTTATTTTCTATGAGTTTTTCTCAAATGTTTGTATCTTTGTCATTATACACATTGTGGAGATTTGAAAGAGATTACCATTATGTATGGATGGTGGAATTGCAATTAAATTACCTCTCTTTCTAGGCTATCAATAAAAGCCCTAGACATGTCCTACCTATTTGTCTAAAAACAAGTAAATCCTATTCATGTTTGGGTAGATGGGAGCCTTGTTGAAAAAGATATAGCAAGAAGACATTAACAATAAATTAATACATGGGTTGCATTTCTCCTTGTTGACCTATCTTTGTATTAAGTGCAACATCATACAACTACAAAGAAACATTTCATATTGTTATAACAAAATACATGTGCGAAATTAGATAAGCAATGGGGAGAAGGAATTATGGAATGGCCCACCACAAGAATAGTAGTGAAGGTGTCATAGGTTGCAGACGAGGGTAGTTGTGGAGCTCTCCAAACCAGCACACAAGGGAGGCACGTATTAGTTTCTTTGATAGGTCTGCTATGAAATAAACACCAGAGTTTGTCATTTCACAAGGAAACCAAAAAAATTGATATCATTATATTAGAAAAATGAATATTATGAATTGGCATATGAGAAAACGACTACCATTTTGTGTCTATTGAGTGGGGCATGATGAGGAGACAACAAAGGCAATAAACTCCATGGTTGTTGTGGACATGCTTGAGCAAGCTAGAAAAAATAACGTGGAATTTTATCATGTATCACAAAAGAGAAAATCGGTGTACACAACACTACATATTTATGAATGTAATATATGGGAATTGTCAAATAGGGAAAGGAAAAAAAATATTTTTTTAGGAAAACATTTATAGCAATTTGAATAAAATAAAGCTAGTAGAAAAGATAATAGGAAGACATTTAAATTTGTGGAAGGAAAGCACAAAGGAGGAATGTGAGAATTCAATGTATATAGGTTGTTAGAATAGAAAACACAACATCATTGGAGGATTGCAAACTTATTAATCAAATGCTAAACAATTTTTTTTTGAGAATGCACTTACAACATGTGCATATAAAGGTTAATATTTTGGAATGTTGCAAAGATGTTATTTACTTTAAAAAAAAAAATTCTTGTTATTTTTGGTTCCAATCTCCATGCATCTTAGACAACTAGAGTTGTTTGTATTTGCATGTCTATTAATGTGTAACAATTGTAACAATATGTTAAAATCAATTGTAAGAGAATTGTAGGTATGCCAATAAATAGTTGACTTCATGAAATTTTAAAAAACTTAAACAAAGATGGGAAAATGGAATATACAAAACAGTGTATTAGTTTGAATGCCATATAGTAAGAGCATCACACAATGAAATGTTAGATGAAGAATTCAATAGTTTAATGGAGTAGAATCATCAAAACATGGAATTGGCATGTACAAGTTGTGGCATCTAGTTATTTGTGCATGGTATCTTTGTGCATCTTTGGCACTATGCCCATTTTACACAAATTATTACTTGGTATGGTTTTTAAAAATACAACTTAGAAATTGTTTGAAGAGGTGATGGCATACAAGCTGAGGTAGATGAAAGAATAATTATCCTAGAGCATATTTTGTTTGTTGGCCTATCGGCTGGAACTAAAAGCACTTGGCAAGGCCTGCAATTACTCAAGGCATGTTTCTTCATTGCGGCGATGAGCAGTGTACTTGTTGGTGCCAATCCTAGAGCATCTCTCAAATGAGAAAGGTGGATCAATATGAAGTCTTTCAATTGATTTTACACATGAAATAGCTGTAAAAGTCAACCCTTGTCTCTCTTTGGTACCTATGTTTATTGTTGCTCTATCCAATGTTAAGCCTTGAGCTTTAGGAATGTACAAGATCATCATGGAAAAAATAGCCCCTTAAGTGGTAAAAAATTCAAAAAAATTAGAGTTAGGCAACTTGATGTAAAAAATTGAATAAGTTTGATACATTATTTCAAAAATATGTATGAATAGAATCTCTAGCAAAATGAATGTAGTTTCTAAACTACTAGGTTAAAAAAATCTAGTTGATGAAAATTTGAAATTTAAATGCAGTAGTACACTTAAATTTTAGGGAAAAAATAAGTAGGTGTCTGTCTGACCACCCTAACCACAATAAAATGATAATACATTTTTATAAGATTTTAGGTATAAGTAGATGGCTCATGTCCTGATGTGATGCATATTTTTTTTGTAATTTTTTTCCAAGTAAATAATTAATTATGAATTTTTTATTGCAACTTTTGAAAAATATAAAAACTTGTATGTTTGACCACCTTAACTTGGTCAAAACTTCATGAACTTCAATTTTTCTTTTTTTAATCCTATAGTATGTGAAGCATAGAATGTGACACATGTTTTGGATTCAAAAAAAGTGATACTGTTTGAATGCTATAGATGTTTTTTAATCAGCATATCAATTAGGACTTTAATCATAATTCAAATAGAAAATGAATAATAATTACTTATTAAATTCAAAGTAAAGCATTATTTATATTGGTGGAAAGCTGAGAATCTTCTTTAAAACCCTTTTCATTTTATCAATTTTGTGTTAAAAAAAAGTCATCAGCCACATACCCATCATATTGCCATTGTTTGGCCCATCATGATCCTAAACATACCCCTTTATGTATTGTGATTCCCCATGCCATAGTGAGTGGAATTTTTGTTTGACTCCCATAACTTATAGATGGGATGGGGATGCCTATCAAATATTTTGGGTCCCATGGTGGGCCAATGCAATTTTGGAAGTGAACAACATAGTCAAGTGGGTTTGGTTGTTTAGAATTTTATGCAGGAGCATCCAGTGGTGTGAGGGCAATCTTGCATCAGCCAAAAAGATGTTTTCCATTTATGTTCTCATTTTTTATTTTTGTAGATTTTTTTGCATTTTTGTATACCCTTTTTGTCGAATAGGAGTTTCCAACTTTTAGAACTACTTTTCTACTTTTTCTGCTCAACTGCTATTTTTAGCAGCTGTGAATTTGAAGGCATTGGAAGACAGAAATTTATGGAAAGGTTCAAGATAGAAAAATAAAAACTTTGGTGAAAGAATCAGGTCAAGATCATTCACGGTTTGAAAGTTATTCAAGTTCCAATTTCTACTTTTTGCCCTGAAAAACCTTTCGAATAGGCCTGAAAATTTGTGAAAATGCCAAAGTAGTCAACTATTAGGTCTAATTTGTGGAACACCGCCTTTTAGAGAGTTTTCCAAAAAGGTATTATATTTGAAGATCTGATGGTCGGATTAAAAGTTATGGCTTCGAAAGTTGGTGAATATTTTAGAAATGTGCTAATTTTCGAATGTCAATTTAATTTGAATTTAAAATTGTAATTTTTGGCACCAAACCACCAAAACTCATAACTCAAATGTTTTTTTGGCTCCAAACCAAAACGGGGCTATTTATGGGCTAATTTATGATTTTTGGGTAAGTTTTTGGGGAAAATAATTCGCATTCAGAGAAAGGGGATCTGAATAATTTTCTGTATGTTTGTAATTTGCATGTATCACAGAGCTCGAGGATTTGTGATCCTCTGCATGTAATACTTCCATATTTTTGAATAAAATATTATTCTCTTTTGTGAGTGTTATTCTGTGTCTTGGGTTTGCTCCCTCGTGAGGTGGTATCAGAGCGGGTTTTCTTGATTGTGTGAATAGATCGTCGATCGTGAGGCAGTTTGCACCAAGACCATGGTTGTGGCTTCAAGATCTTCAAGATGCCTCCAAGAGTGATTCCTGGTAGGTGTGGTGGTGCCATAGGTGGCAGAGGTGGTAGAAATGCTGGTGGAAGAGATCCATTGGTGGCCAAGGCTTTTAGAGCCCTCCAGAGACAAATTGATGCATTGCAGGAACAAATGAGAAGAGGGTTAAACCCGAGAAGGAGAGGAGAAAGTGAGGATGAAGAAGAGGTGGAAGATTCAGACATAGAAGAGGAAGAAGAAGAAATCGATCAAGATTAGATGCGACTAATCAGGGCCATTTCAAAGATAGGAAAAAGACCCAGAATAGAAGTCCCCAGTTATTTCGGAAGCCTAAATCTGGAAGAGTTGATCAACTGGATCAATGAGCGAGAAGAATATTTTGTGTATGAAGAAGTAGAGGATGTAGATCGGGTTAAGTTTGCAAAAATGAAGTTGAAGGGCCATGCAAATATTTGGTGGAAAGAGGTCCAGTTGGAGAGGAATCGAAGAGGAAAAGGAAAGATCAGCAGTTGGGATCACATGGTCAGGAAACTGGAGAAGCAGTTCATACCAGTAGACTACAAGTTAGATCTGCTAAAGAAATTGCAAGGATTGAAGTAAGGAAGTAGATCTGTGAAAGAATACATGGAAGATTTTCACAAGATGATCATCAAAATAGGCCATGCATAGGCCAACAAGGAGAAGGTAGCCCATTATCTTAAGGGGTTATGACCGAGCATTCAAGAGGAGCTAAGCCTGGTTAGAATGACCACCATTGAGGATGCATACCAGTTTTCTCTAAAAGTTGAGGAGAAGTTGAACAAAAGATTTGATAGCAAGGAAAAGGGTCGAGGAGGTCAAAATGGAAGGGGTAGTGGAAGATATTCTGGGAGCCGTAATGAGGGTGAAAGGAAAAATGAAGATGTGGGTACTAGTCAAAGCTAGAGGAATGATAACTTCTACCACCCTCGTGATCAAAATAGTGGTGATCAAAGAGGTAGAGGATGAGGAAGATCTAGGCTAGGACCTAGAAGAGGTGGTTTCAGAGGAACTTGCTTCCATTGTGGTGAAGAAGGGCATCAAGCCTATGAATGTCCACAACACCAAGGAAGGATGGATAAAAGGACTAGAAGACCATGGAAGGGTTGCACATGCAAATGAGGAGGCCCGATCCAAGCATTCAGATGATGCTGAAAAGGGAGAAGCTCTAGTGGTTAGAAGAGCCCTGGTGACTAAAGAGAAGGAGCCAGAATAGAGGAAGAATCTGTTCTGCACAAGGTGTAAGTCTGAAGACAAATGTTGTGAGGTCATTATTGATAGTGGGAGAATTGATAATCTAGTGTCAAAAGAGATGGTTACAAAGTTGATGCTGAAAAGGGAAAGGCATCCACATCCATATCAGATTGCCTAGTTGCACAAAGACTAATGAGCCTTAAATATGCTCATCGTTTGAAACTTTTGATACTCTTACTTTTGTTATTAATAGTTGTTTAAACCTATTGGTTAAAGACTTTTTGGGTAATATCCTATAGAAATGAATTCCATATTCCTGTAGCTTGACAACTTTATTAATTACCATTTTGACCTCTCGCATAGCTGATGTATGCTTATGATTTTGGATAATGGAATAGGATTAACATGTGATTAATGAATGGATGATGTGCTACTTGTATGTATGCTTTCCTTCGCCTTTGTCACTTATTGCAGGTTGTTGGAGGGAGCAGAAGCTAATCAAGCGCAAAGAATTTCGGCTCTATTGAAGAAGTTGTTCCAATAATAACTCTTTGACCAAATCTTTGGGAAGAAGTTTAAATGGTCCTTTGATCTAGGGAGTGTGTAATGCTATATTCTCTCTGGGTTGCGTCAAGTAGATAGAATTTCATTTATGAATATCTGTTCCACAGATTCAGAATGTATTTATGATCATGACTCCCTTTGTTAGTTAGTTAGTTGTCTCTTTCATTTAAATAACCGTTCCTCCTGCATGAGTGAACGAGGATGAAATAGTATGTGTTAAAATTAAGTTGAATAAGCAATAAAGTTTTGTGTTAAGTTTTATTTTCAAATAGATTAATCAATGTATCCTGGTTCTAAGTATGAATAAAATTCGTTGAAGCTTTGAGTCAACTTCTTGCGTAATCTAAGTTGATTCTTGATAAGGGGGCCCACTTAGTAAGTATTATATAGCAAGTTGTTGTAGTTAACTATTCATTTCATGTTGATTACTGGTTAGAATTTATTTCTATAGATTTCAATGCAAACTTAGCCTTGTATTATTCCTGCAGCATCGGGAATCCATCCCTGTGTCTATTCCTGTAGCATAAGGCCAGTTCACAGTTTGTCCTTTAATAATAGTTGCTATGATTTTTGTTTTAGCCGAGTTGTGTTTGAGTTAAAATGTTTTACGTTGCACTACTTCTAAGTATTTGTTTTCTATAGATGGTGACTGGAAACTAGTTCTTAGTGCACATACCGTGCTATTCCATTTCAATTATACATTCCCTGGTTTGAAAAAGTAAATGAACGACCATGAGAAGATGTTAGTCACCTATTGGAATGTCCAATTCCCAGGTTTAGTTCTGCTATAACTTTTATATCCTTTTATGGGTGCAACTATTTTTGGCGCTGTTGTCAGGGATGGTGTCAATCTAAGAACTTGCTATAGTCATTGTTAGTAGTAGTTTAGTCAGTTGTTTAAGTATTTTCAAATTCTTTTGAAATACCATTTATTCTGTTGCATGCATAGAAGAAGAAGAGATGCACTGGGAAGGTTCCTCCCTGAAAACCTATTTGTTGAATTGCCATTTAACCCAGTTGATGAAGAACCTGAGGGAAATCCATTTGCTCTGATATTCCAGCAAACAAATATGGCAAATAATCCACCTAATCCACCTCCTACTTTTGAGTTTCCCATTCTTCCCCAACGAGATAATGATAACCTTAAAATATTCCTTCTTCGTTACTTCCCAAGTTCTACGACCTAGTTACGGAGGACCCATAAACTTTCCTGTTTGAGTTTGATATCCTCTGTCGTAGTTATGACTACACTTTAGATGCTCACAAGATGAAGTTGTTTCCTTCAACCTTGAAGGAGGGGGCTCTCAGATGGTTCATGAGTTTGGAAAGAGGTGTTGTTGATAGTTGGGAAGCCATGCAAACAAAGTTTCTTGACAAATATAAGGAATATTGTAAGAGTGGCAGTAAGGGAGATGATATATTCAGAATTCAACAAAAGGAGGATGAAAGTCTGGAGGATTATATCTCAAGATTCTTGTTTTCCCTAAAAAAGAATTCAAACCATACTCTCAACAAAGAATCTCAGAAATTACTTTTTCTAAGGGGAATCAGTGATGCCTGTATAGATGCCCTGGACCTAATGGGAGGAGGTGATATAACCCAATTACCTTGGGATGATATCCAGAAAATATGTCTCAATTACTCTTGAGAAAATGTAAAGAAGGGTAGAGGTCATCAAGCTACAGTGGGCAAGTCTTCTTCTAGTGGAGTTTCCTGGATGGAGATAACAAATTTGTTGTTTGATTTCAAGAAGGATATCATTAACAATATGGCTACACAACTAGACACTATGCAAGCTTGGAAGAAACATGAGGAATCTGAAGCAATCTTGGCCGACTTCTATCCACATTGTAGACAGAAGAAATGTGACTACAGATGCAATATGGTGGCTAATCTAGAAGCTAAGCAATTTCCTACTGACTTTAAGCCAGTAGAAGGTGATGATGATCAAGTGTTCTACATTGAACAAAGGAAACCATGGGCTCAAAGACAAGGTATGCCTCAAGAACCTTTGACTTTTGGTAATCCTTATTCTATCTATAATAACTAATGGCAACCTACATATGGACCACCACCACCTTGGAATGCATCTCAACCAAATTGGCCTAACTATTAGACCCCTCAATGGTAGTCTCCTCAAGGAGGTTGGCAATAGCCACAGGGACAATGGACCCCACCCCAAGGTAATTGGCAGTAGAATCCTCAATAGAGAGGTTCTTAGCAATAGCAGAACCAGTCCCATGGGTTCCTGCAGCTTCCACAGCCACAACCTCAGGCCCTCATGCCACCTCCTACAACAACTTCCATAAATACTGGCCCTCCAAAATAAATGCCTATTCCTACTCAGCCATTGCCAAATCCCAATAATAAGCAACAGCAGTAGCCACAACATCCCATGTATTTTGTTGAAGCCAACCAATATCCAGCTTATGCCTTAAACATTCATGATATCCATTTGAGGTCTGGAACCACTATTCCTACTTCACAACTGCCTCTAATTACTGAGATGCTAGATTCCCCCCTAAAGAACCTACTACGCCTATTGTTTCTACTGAGCATATGCCTATAACTGATATGGTTTCTAAGGAGTCTATTTTGCAAAGTCAAGACAAACCACCTTTTCTTCAGAGGTTACAAAGTACCGCATCCAAATCCATGGAAGAACCCACTTTTGACATTCTGGATTAGCTAAAGAATGTTCACATTCAAATTCCTTTATTTCAGGCCATTAAAGATGTTCCAATTTATGGAAAAGTTATTAAAGAGGCTTGTTTGAAGAAACCTGGATGGAGGAAAAAGGATCCCCAAACAATTCATGTCTTAGGGAAATTGACTGATATAATGTTAGAAAATGTAGTCATTCCAAAGTACATTGACCCTAGAAGTCCTATAGTGCAAATACATATAAATGGCCAAATTGTAAAAAATATTTTGATTGACCTTAGTGCTACCATCAATTTCATGACCAAGCATACTATGGACTACTTGAACATTCTAAATATTCGGCCTACACCTACAGTCCTGCAGCTTGCTGATAGCTCCACTGTCACACTTGATGGAATGGTGGAAGATGTAATTGTCACTCTTGAATCTTGGAAGTATCTAGCTGATTTTACAATATTATCTATTAAGGCAACTTTAGGAGGATACCCTATTATCCTAGGTAGACCATGGTTAGCAATTGCTAATGCTTTTATAGGATGTCATTCTAGAGATACGACTATTTTTGATGGATAGTCCACAAAAAATTTGGCTTTGTATCCACCTGCTAGACCTCAATCAGATTTGTCCCAACTTGTTTAGCCAGATGTGGGGGAAGAAACTAAAGACGCCAATTCATTGGTTCAATTAATGATGCTTCAAACTGATCCATTCTCACAACTTTAGAATGAGGATGCCTTGCTTTTTCAAATTTTGCAGTCTAACTCTGATATGGTTAGTTCATCTCATCCAAATAGTAGTCATCTACAATGTTTCCTACAACAACTAAATTTTGAGAGTTCACTACCTAAATTTCCTGCAATTTTTCATAACTTTCTTCCACAAGAGGTACAAACATCACTTCTAGATTCTATGAGTGATCTCACTAAGCAGATAGAATTGTCTCCAGGTCACTGTTTGAATATCAATAGCAAGTTGTCACAATCTCAATAGGTTGTCCTATTCAAAATACTATAAGATCAGCATAAAGCTTTTGCATGGGAATATGGGGACATGTAAGGAATAGATCGTTGAATTTTTACTCATAGGATCTATATCAAAGAAGACTGTTTACCAGTTAGGCAGCCTCAAAGAAGAATAAATCTAGCACTTAGAGAAATAGTTAAGAATGAGCTTCAAAAGTTGCTTGATGCTGGTTTTATCTACCCAATCTCTAACAGTCAGTGGGTTTCTCCGTTAGTTATTGTCCCTAAGAATGGTGGAAAATGGAGAGTGTGTAGATTATAGAGAGTTGAACACTGCCACTAAAAAAGATCACTTTCCATTGCCCTTTGTAGAACAAGTGCTAGACTCATTGTCTAGTAAAAGATATTTTTCCTTCTTGGATGGCTACAATGGGTACAATTAGATAAAAATTGCCCCTGAAGATCAAGATAAGACCACTTTTACCTATCCATGGGGAACATTTGCTTACTCAGTCTTGCATTTTGGTCTATGCAATGCGCGAGCAACATTTCAGAGAGCACTAATTAGTATTTTTGCTGATATATCTCATGACCGTATGGAAATTTATATGGATGACTTCACTACCTATGGGGTTACATTTGAAGAAGAACTAGTGAATTTAGAAAAAGTATTGGAAAGGTGCAAAGAGCAAAATTTGTCTCTGAATAGTGAAAAGTACTTTATGATGATGCAAGAAGGTATTATTCTAGGCCATCATCTCTCCCAAGATGGAATTCATGTTGACCCTGCTAAAATTGAAGTTATTCTGAATTTACAAACTCCTACAAAACAAAAGAATGTTAGAAGCTTCCTTGGCCATGCAGGGTATTATAGAAGGTTTATAAATGATTTCAACAAAATTTCCAGTCCACTATATGCCTTATTAACTAAGGATTCTGCGTTCGATTGGACAAAAGCCTATGAAAAATCTTTCCTGCAGCTAAAGGACTTGCTTACTAAAACCCTTATTCTTCAAGGTCAAAAATGGACTGTCTTTTCACATTCATGCAGATGCTTCTGATTTTGGCATTGGGGCAGTCTTAAGCCAAAAAGAAAATTCAATTGAACATGCTATCTATTTTATCAGCAAAAACCTTCAAGGTCCTGAGCTAAACTACACTGTTACAAAAAGGGAGTTGCTAGCAGTAGTGTATGCTTTGAATAAATTTAGGCATTATGTCACAAGTTATCAGATATTTTTCCACACTAACCATGCAACAATTAGGTATCTGATGAACAAGCCTGACATATCTAGTAGGTTGGCAAGATGGCTCCTCTTGTTGCAAGAATTTGACATTACAATCATTGATAAACCAGGAAGAGCTAATGTTGTGGCTGATTTTTTATCAAGGCTTCAAACAACTGCACCTGCTGAACATGAAGTCATTGATAATAGGTTCCCTGATGAACACTTGTTTTCCATTGCTGCACATACTCCATGGTATGCAGACATTTCCAATTATCTAGTAGCAAACATAATACCAACTTACTTTTCCCCAAAAGAAAAGACACTATTAATTGAGAAAAGTTTTAACTTTTCATGGATTACAAATTGTCTGTTTTACATTGGACCTAATCAAGTTATGCACAAATGTGTAAGAGAAGATGAGACTTATGATATCTTGCATGCTTGCCATGATGAACCATGTGGGGGACATTTTACAGCCAAGAGAACATCAATGAAGGTTCTTACAATAGGATACTATTGGCCAACATTACACAAGGGTGTTGTAGCTTATACAAGGAGATGTGACAGATGCCAATGAATGGGAAGACCAACCAGGTCAGATGAAATGCCACTATATCCACAGGTAATAGTTACCCCCTTTGATAAATGGGGAATGGATTTTATTGGACCAATTGATCCACCATCAAATGGCAAGTTATATATTCTAGTTTGCACAGATTATGTAACAAAGTGGGTTGAAGTAAAGGAAATGACTCATACTTGTGATAAAAAAGTTGTTGAATTTCTGTATGAGCAAATTTTCACTAGATTTGGAGTTTCCAGAGAGCTTGTAACTGATCAGGGAGCTTAGTTCACTTCCAATTTGATCACTGCACTAATGAATGATTATAAAATCAAACATAGGAAGTCTAGCCCCTATCACCCTCAAGTCAATGGTCAAGCAGAGGTTACAAACATGAAAATCGAGGCAATCCTAACAAAGACAGTGCAGCTCCATAGGAAAGATTGGAGTAGTAGACTTCCTGAAGCAGTCTGGGCCTACAGAACTGCATGGAAGACAACAACTGGGTTTACACCTTTTGAACTACTTTATGGGAAAACAACCATGTTTCTCATTGAATTTGAACATAGAACTTTGAGGAAAGCTCTCAAACTCAATATAGAAATTTTTGAAGCACGGAAGGAACATCTCCTACAGCTGAATGCCTTGGACAAAATGAGAAAATCTACCTTGCAACATACAGAAGCTGTCCAACAACAAAGGAAGAAATGGCACGATGAACACATCAAAACCAAGCAATTCTCTGCTAGTGATTGGGCTCTGCTATATGATTCCCGATATCAAGAAAACCAAGGTAAGCTCACAACACGCTGGCTCAGTCCCTATGAAGTTGAGAATGTGTTTGACAATGGATCAATACAACTGGCCACAATTGATCCAGTCCGTTTCAAATTTCTAGTTAATGGACACCGACTGTAGTTATATCATAAGCCGACATCAAAGGAAGAGTTCCTAAAAAAATTTGTTTCGACTGGTCTTCCTACAGCAAAAGGCTTAGGCCTTTTTCCTACAGCTTCTCTTTAAGTATTGTGTTGACTGCCAATAATAAAGTTTTCTTTTTTAAAGAAAACCATTTTTCTCCATTTTCTTTCATCTATCACATCATTCATTCCTTTATTTACCATGTCATCCATATTGCCACTCTACCTCATTCATACATTCAATCTTTTAGCTTTCATTTCATGATACACTATTGTCCTTTACGGAATTCCCAAGAACTGAATTCAAGGTACATGAAATCTTTTCATTATCGCATAATTTATTCTTTATGTTTATTCATTAATTGTAATGTATACATCAGCTGTAATTGCATTCTTTAATCCTATTACTCTATACATGTGAGGACACATATCAAATCCTAAGTAGGGGGTGGGGGTATTCTAATTTGAAATTTTCTTGTGCCAAATTTACATTTGCCAAAATAGTTATGTTCTTGTACTTTCTAAAAGTATGATTGCAAAGCCATATCCTAAGAACAAGCTAACTACTTAGTTTAAGTAGTTCTTAAAATTATTTTATGCAAATGTCTGGTTGTTATTCTTGGTAAGGAAAAGGAAGTGCAATAAGGAAGAAGAGTCTTTTTCTAGCTTTTAGCATCAGTATGAGTTTTGTTTTAAGGATTTTTTTATCATGGGTGGCCAATTGGTGAGGCACGAGCCTACGACTCATGAGGAATTAATACAAGATCCTTAGTTAATGCAAGCATTTGCCAATTGTGGATGGTTAAATTATTTCTTGAGAATTGATTCTTTTGATGAAGAGGCTACAGGAAAATTCTTAAGAATATTTTTAGAAAATGAGGCTACGGTATGGGGCTTGGCAGTGGCTGTGACAGAGGAAAGAATTGTAGAAGTTACTAGATTACCAGAAGTTGGTGAAAATTTTCCTGTTGGAAGGGATGTTGTCTCTGCTAGGGCATACTTTACCCTACCAGCTGATGGGCTTTTGGAAATTTCAAAGCAAGGTGCAAAAAAATGTCCTTGCCTTATCCAAATTCTAAATATGCCATCTTTATTATTAGGAATTTAACTTGTGAAGGGTGCTTCTCTTACCTACATTCATATCATTTCAAATTGTTAAGTCATATGAGACATGGACTGGTAGTGAATGTTCTAAATTTTTTGTTAAACTTATTGCAAAGTAGTGCACATGAAACCCAAAAGGGTAAACAAAACTCTGTCACAAATCATGCCCTAATAAAACTTTTAACTAAGCGATCTTTAAGGGATGTTTCACTTCTTTCCTGGAATGAGTTTGTTGTCCGAAAAGGTCTTCAACTGCCTGAACCCCCTAGGGTACTACCTATGTAGCCTAGAAGAAATAAAATGAGAATTGAATCCATAAGTACTGAAACAGAGCAAGAATCTGTTGCCCCTGCAATGTCCAATCCTATAGCTTCTATACCAATGTCCTCTACCAATGTGCAAACAAGGTCTGCCGCTAGGAGAGAAAAAGGAAAGACAATTGTAGGTGAGTCATCTGGGGTAGGGCAGACTCCTGAGTCAGACCCACATACTCAAAGATAAAAACTTTTTGCCCCATCCTCTCTGGTGGAGTCTTCCCCTGTTTCTGTCTCTCCTGTAGCAATACCCATTAATACTCCAATTTCAATATCTTCTTCCCCTGCCAAGTTTGGATCTTCAAGACCAGCTAGGAAGAGGACTACTAAGGAAGCATCCTTTGTTGCTGCTCCTTCTGAAAAGCTATCAAAAAGGAGTTCATTGAGAAAACAGTCTAAGCCTGCTACAACCTCCATTCAAATAGAAACTATCATAATATTGGAGGACTCTGCTGAGTCAGGTCATGATAACTCCTTGGATATGTCTACAAATATTCCACAAAGCTCCTTTGTTGTTCCTAAGGTAGCATAACCCAGTAATGTTGATATGGGGAAAATGTTGAGTCTAGACGACTTGGCTTGTGTGGTTGAGAAAATTTCTGAGGAAGAACAATCTTCTCCCATGCAACAATAGGGCTTCATCTTGTAGCAAGAGGATTTTGTCCTACAACAAGAAGGTGTGCTTGAACTGCCTGAAATACCCTATGATAATCCATTGCCCACTAAAGTTTGCATAGATTTATTTGTGTATAAAATGACTCTACTGATTGTATACTGGGAATTTCTGAGAATTAAGTGGAAGCATGTGTCATTCCAGACTTTATGTTTTCACCATCTTGCCAAAACTAAAGTCTAACAAAGTTTATGGGAAGAGGAAAAGAAAAAGCTGCAAAAAGAAATTGAAAGGTAAAAACAAGAAATTCAAGATATGCAAAAGAAAATGGATAACATGATGAAAATAACTGGATAGATAATGGAGTGTAGGCCACAACCCAAGGTATATGCAATGTGCCTCAAGGAACAGTTTCTTTGGTTCAAACTAATGAGGATCTCCAGAAATTTAGATCCCAATATTAAAATTGCCAAGGAATTCTATGATTCCTATGAAGTGGCACCTAATTGCTTGAAAAAATCTGTGTGTGAACTTTATTTACATGGTCATTTAATTCCTACAGAAATTGATTGGAACCCACTCCTTTATATAGGTGATATCCATCTAAGAGCACTTATGTCTTGGGCTGCAAATGAGATCAATTATGGGAGACAATTGGAAACATATGAAGAAACAAAAAGAGATGAACCTATTCTTCTAAGCGCTGAGAGTTTAGATCCATGTACAATTTTAAGAACCTGGTTTGAAGTTTCTTATGGATGGAATCATGTTGAGGAAAGAAGGAAAAATTTTGACATTAGACAATAGGTATACAGTGAGTTCAAAGAGCAAAAATATACATTTTGGAAACTCGCCTCTTCCAGGATTGAGACAAAGTGGGAGAGATTGACGATTGGTTGAAGAAAGACAGAGCCTCACAACCCTTTAAACTTCATAGCAACACTCAAGAGAATAGAAAGGTACATACAACTGGGTTTGTAAAGTAAATTTGAATTATGGATGCCACTGACCTTCCAACCTCCAGTTTTAATGTGGCTGCTCTATCCTTACCAAGCTAAGGAAATAAATGAAGAAATAGAAAACCGTAGATTTGAAATATGTTAGTTTACTCGAGGTTTTTACTTCAAGTTTGGAACTTCGTTGTAGGGCCATGTTGCTCCAACAAATTTTAGGGAAATAATAAGGAAAGTCAATGCTGGAGGATCAACATTATTATAAGAATGGGATAGAATGATGAGCCTTAAATATGCTCATAGTTTTAAACTTTTTATACTCTTACTTTTGTTATTAATAGTTGTTTAAACTTGTTGATTAAAGACTTTTTGGGTAATATCCTGTAGCAATGAATTCCATATTCCTGCAACTTGACAACTTTATTAATTACCTTTTTGACCTCCCGCATTGCTAATGTATGCTTATGATTTTGGATAATGGAAGAGGATTAACATGTGATTAATGAATGAATGACGTGTCACTTGTGTGTATGATTTCCTTCGCCTCAATCACTTATTGCAGGTTGTTGGAGGGAGCAAAATTTGATCAAGCGCAAAGAATCTCGACTCTGTTGAAGAATTTTTTCTAGTAAAAACTCTTTGACTGAATCTTTGGGAAGAAGTTTAAACGGTCCTTTGATCTAGGGAGTGTGTAATGCTATATTCTCTCTAGGTCACGTCGAGTAGATAGACTTTCAGTTATGAATATCTATTCTGCGGATTCAGAATGTATTTATGATCACGACTCCCTCTGTTAGTTAGTTGTCTCTTTCATTTAAATAACCGTTCCTCCTACGTGAGTGAATGAGGATGAAACAGTGTGTTAAAATTAAGTTGAATAAGCAATAGAGTTTTGTGTTAAGTTTTATTTTCAAACAGAGTAATCGATGTATCCTGGTTCTAGGTATGAATAAAATCCGATGAAGCTTTGAGTCAACTTCTTGTGTAATTTAAGTTGATGCTTGCTAAGGGGGCCCACTTAGTAAGTATTCTGTAGCGAGTTGTTGTAGTTAACTATTCATTTCATGTTGATTACTGGTTAGAATTTATTTCTATAGATTTCAATGCAAACTCAGCCTTGTATTGTTCCTATAGCATCGAGAATCCATCCCTGTGTCTATTCCTGCAACATAAGGCTAGTTCATAGTTTGTCCTTTAATAATAGTTGCTATGATTTCTATTTTAGCTGAGTGGTGTTTGAGTTAAAAAAATTTATGTCGCACTACTTCTAAGTATTTGTTTTCTATAGATGGTGACTAAAAACTTGTTATTAGTGCACATACCATTCTACTCCATTTCAAGTATGCATTCCCTAGTTTGACAAAGTAAATGAACAACCATGAGAAGATGTTAGTCACTTGTTGGAATGTCCAATTCCCATGTTTAGTTATGTTCTGACTTTTATATCCTTTTGTGGGTGTGACCAAAGACCACAAAGTTTTAGTCAATGAGCAGTGCCTACTGAAGTTCAAGATCAGAAGCTATTGTGATGAGGTACTATGTGATATCATTCCCATAGATGCATGTCACAAGTTGTTGGGGAGGCTGTGGAAGTTTGATAGGTGAGTTGTACATGACGTCCATGCAAACACTTATTCCTTGATGAAGGGTGGAGTCTATCATAAGTTGAAACCCCTGAAGAAGGATGAAGAAAAGGTTTGCAGTAGTGCTAGAATTTTTTTTGTTAATGGAAGTAAATTTTTAGAAGGCATGAAGCATGAGCATATGTGTTATGCATTGATTCCTAGAATGGATAAGGAAGATAGTGAGAAGGTGCCAGTAGAAGTTTTTTGACTATTAGATAAGTTTCAAGAGATTATCTCTGATAACGTACCTAAGGGTTTGCCACCAATGAGGAAGATCAATCATCAGATTGACTTGATGCCTAGAGATAGTTTGCCAAATAAGGCAACTCATAGACTGACTCCTACATAAATGAGGAGTTGAACATACAAGTTCAAGAGTTGTTGAGGAAGGGTTTGATTCGAGAGAGTTTGGACCATGTGCAATACCTACAGTACTAGCACCAAAAAAGGATGGGGAGTGGAGGATGTGTATAGGCTCCCAAGCCATAAATAAGATAACAATCAAGTACAAATTTCCCCTACCAAGGATGGATGACCTAATGGACTGTTTGAGTGGAGCTCAATACTATACAAAGATAGATCTGAAAAGTGGATATCACCATATCTAGATTCATGAGGGAGATGAATGGAAGACTACCTTCAAGACCAAAGAGGTCATGTACAAGTGGTTAGTCATGCCTTTTCAGGTAACCAATGCACCAAGCACATTCATGCGGCTCATGAATGAGGTACTAAAAGAGTTTCTAGGAAGTTTTGTCATTGTGTATTTAGATGATATTTTGATTTTTAGTAAGAATTTGGATGAGCATTTAATGCATATTATTACGGTTTTAGAGAAGTTGAGAGAGGAGAAACTATTGATAAATTTGAAAATGTGTAGTTTTGTTAAAAAGGAGTTAGTGTACTTGGGGTTTTGTTGTCTTAGCAGAGGGTCTGAAGATGGACCTAGAGAAGGTGAAGGCTATTCTAGGATGGCCTACCCCAAGAACTGATAATGAGGTTAGATATTTCCATGGTCTAGCCAGTTTTTATAGAAAATTCATTAGAAACTTTAGTAGTATTTGTGTACCCTTGACTGAAAAAATGAGAGGGGATAGAAAAGAGTTCAAGTGGAGCACTAGAGTAGCAAAGAGTTTTGATCTAGTGAAGGAGAAGGTGATAGAGCAGCTAGTTTTAGCCCTCCCAGATTTCAGTAACGTATTAAGATGCTTGGTAGGAGATAAACCCAAGGGATGGGACTTGATCTTACCCTAGGCATAATTTTCTTACAACAATATCCATGGAAGATCCTTTATTAGACCTCAAATCAAACTTTCCTAAGTTTTCATCGTCTCTTCTAATATAGAATTTTCTTCCAAATACTCTAAAGTAGTTTGACAATAGTAATACTTCTATACCACAACTTGTAAGGAGTCTTTGAGCTATTAGATCTTGGTTGAAATCTATTATCATAGGTATCATAGGTATGTAGGTATGTAGGTAGATTTAGGCTATGATTATGGTATTATAGGTGTAGGTAGATTTATGCATTGGCACAACATAATCATGTATGTGGTTATTTGGTGTTGTTATGGTTTGATGTTGGAAGGTTGTTCTTATCTCCTTGATGGCTATTTGATTCCTTAACTATGGTTATTCATTTGTGGGCATGTTTGGAAAATCAAATTTGTAGTTGATTTGTTGTTTGAGTCTTGATTTCTAGAGGATTATCTTCTTTGATATGTTAACTTGCATGTCACTAATGTCACTAATGTCATTGTTTGGTATATATGAGTTATTAAATTGTATGGATTGATTACCCATTCAGTTTGAATAGTGGGATGACTCTATGTGGACTATCTATATCCATAAGATTGTTTCATTGTTCATGCAAATTTTGTCATTTATCCTTTTCTATGGTCATTTGTGCATTGGTATGTTGTTTTGGGATGAGAGGATGGATGATTAGAGTAAATAATTAGTCAATTCATGAGACTTGTATCGTGTGATTTATTCATGATTTCATGATAGCTTGGTACATTCATTGGCTATACAATTTTAGCGGGAGCTTTTGATAATCATGACTTGTCGGTGTAGGATTGGTTCTTAATGTTTTAAATGTAGTTGTGTGCATCTTCTTAGCTTGGAGATCTTGTCTTCACTTGTATGTTACTAAAATTTTAGTTGTGTGTGCAGACCTAGATGATCTTCATGGAGGGGATGCTAATCGTGATGACATGTGTAGCTTAGTATCATTGTTCAATTGGAGCTATTGGTAACAACATGAATGCATCAATGGTGATGGTTATCTTCATGTGATTGGAAATATGGTTTTTTGGTTTAGAGTGTGTTTGATATTATGTAATGGTTCTCTCTTGATTCTAGCTTATATTTTTGACATGATATGTGTTCTCATGAAACTAGGATGTATACAATGGTGCATGTGATCTCTTGGGTAGAGATGGTTAAATTTTTTTTATCATGATACCTTCTAGATTATTTCATTGGATCTTTTGCATTGATCTTAGTAGTTCTATTTGTATTGATTACATGATAATTTTCTTGATTACTTCATGATGGTGCTATGTTGCATTTTTATTTTTTCATATATTGATTGGTTATAGGTGCTCATGGATACTTGGAGATGTGGGTGACATTGGAGTTCTCTTGTGATTAGAGAAATTTTCTTGAGATGATTACTCTTTGGAGGTTTTAGCAAGAAGATTAGTGAGATTTCACTTAGATATGAACATGATCTCATGTTGGAACTATAGAGGAGAATTTTCTTGGAGTGATTCATGATGACTTGGTTATCCTAGAGGAGCATTATTATTTTCCACTCTTGCTCTACTCAGCGGTTTATCATTTGAGAGGTATTTTCACATTATTTATTTCAAACACATTTATGTTTCATGTGTTTATTTGTCATGAGGTTGAGTAAAGTATTTGTGATTGATTTTGGATATTCATTTCAAGATTATTTAGCATGAGTTTATGATGCTTTATCTTTCATTGATATATACCCTAAGCTATGGATAGTTAATTCTAGTGGATTTATTTTGAGAGATTTTCAAGTAATTATTATCTCCTTGTGCATTTGAGTGTATGTTATCATTCATTGATGAGGATTTTAGGAGACGGTTAATGGGATGGTTTTAGATTTTAGAATGGTTACTTTGAGTTTGATAGTCTTGGTTAGAGAGGCTTACATCCATATTGGCATTATACATTGATTCATATTTTGTGTTTGATCTAAAAGGTTAAACATTGTTTTGGGTGCTGTTGAGGATACTAATTTGGGGTTGTTAGGAAATCATACTTGACATACTATATCGCATTGAGGTGTTGGTAGAAGTAAATATTATGGTTTACAAGTTTTCTCTCTTCATGGTTCCTTCTTGGAGGATCATGTTCATATGATTTGAGAGGATGGTGGCAACAAGTTGTGAGAAATTATGTAGCTAATTTGGTTTCATGTGTGGATCTTTGTTATAGTTTTTTATTTTTTATGTTTTGATTATTTATCACACCTTGATATACTGTTAATTGGTAGACTTTATATTCTCTGACATTACCTATGTAGTGGGAGTTCCTGGATATGTATGTTCTTCATTGATAGGTTTGATACATGGAGCTTGTGATTGTGGATATGGATTGCATATGTTTTTGGCATGAGTTTACCCATGTTATTGGTACCATGAAGGTATGTATGGTTAGATATATTAACATGTGTGCAAATGTTACTTCTAATCATGTGTTTTTTTCTTGATGATAGAAAATTGGCTAGAGCCTTTGTTATCACTTGGATTTGATGCTTTTATTGTTGGATTGGTGCATCTTCACCTTGGCATGTTCCTTTTCTTCCATAGGTGGAATGTTGGAAGATGGAAAGATTTATTTCTTGAGATGGTGGTTACTTTGTTCTTATTGTGTAGGTATTTTGATGGAGCAAGAGAGCATGCTATAGATTCATGTGGTTTTTGCCAGAAGAATAAATAAGTTTCCCTTTGAGTTTGTTGTCATTGATGCCAACATTGGTTGGTAACTAACTAAGTAATCTACGCATCTATGTTTATTTGGTACTTTGGTTAAAAAATCCTCTTAGTAAAAGGAAATTATATGAGTTCTTGGTATGTTACTCAAGAGTGTCAACAATAGGTATAAATGAGCTTTTAGTGATTTTTTGTGATCTAGTTGAGTTATCTAGGTGAGAAAATTTAAGTATTCTTTTGGTCAAAAAGGTTAATTGTTTTTCCTTTGTGTTTTCCTTATTAGGAACAAGCCTATGTAATGTTTGGATAACACGTTTTGTTCTATGCACAAAAAAAATCTTGAATTGGGCTGATAGGTCATTTTGAATTTTGGGTGTTCACATTCAATTAGGTTGACCTAATTGATGAAGGAAGATGTGCATATGCATATATATGTGTGTGTGTGTGTATTATGGATAGATATAGATACATAGTATGGTATGAGAGAAAAGAGACAAGAGTAATAGTGTGAACTAACTAAGAGTGACTGTATATTTGCAATTAGAGCATAAGTTTGGTATTTTCCAAAGCATAAGTTCTAAAAATGGTTTTTACACTTTATAGGTCTAGTTCTCTAGTTCACTTTTGGTAGTGATCCACGCCTTTTTATATCTTAGCTATAAGCAATTTTTTTGTATTAAAGTTGTGAGCCTTTCAAAGATAATGAGTCCTGGCAATGAGCTCTATAATATCTTATAACCAGTTATAATATATTGTGAGCTAATCCTCACTATGGTTCTCCTAGTTTGGGTTTTCCATGTGAAAGTCTTGGTGTCAATGTATTATGACCTCTTTTATGTTTTGGTTCACTATAGCAGCTAGATGTGGATTAATAATTGGATGGTTGATAACTAATTTTGTTATAGAATACTAAGAAGGAGGCTGAATTAGTATTCTACTAACAAAATTAATTATCAACCATCTAATTATTAATCCATGTTTAGTTGCAATAGTGAACCAAAACATAAAAGAGATCATAACATATTGACACCAGGATTTTTATGTGGAAAATCCAAAGTTGTAAAAACCATGGTGAGGATTAGCTCACAATATTTTATAACCAATTATGAGATATTAGGGGGCTCACTGCTAGGACTCAATATCCTTGAAAGGATCATAGTTTGAATACAAAAAAATGGCTTATAGCCATGATACAAAAAGGTGTGGCTTGCTACCAAAAGTGAACTAGAGAAATGCACCTACAAAGTGCAAAAATCAGTTTTGATTATGCTTTGGAAAATACCAAAATTATGCTCCAGTTGCAAATATACAATCACTATCAGTCACTTCACACTATTACTCTTGTTGCTTCACTTGAATACCATGCTATGTATCTATATCCATCATATACACACATAGATGTTCATATACATACACAGTCATGTCTCCCTTCATCAATTAGGTTAGCCTAATTGAATAATTTGAATACCCAAAATTCAAAATGACTTGTCAAACCCAATTCAAAATTCATTTTCATGCACAAAACAAAATGTGTCATGGAAACATTAGGCTAACCTGTACCTAATAAGGAAAACACAAAGGACAAATATTTATTAACCTTGTTTACCAAAATAATACCAAACTTCTATCACTTGGATAACTCAATTGGATCACAAAAACTCATTGGAAGCTTATTTATACCTATAACTGACACTCTTGACAACATATAAAAACTCATAGAATTTCATTTTACTTAGAGGATTTTCAGATCAAAATACTGGATCAACATAGATCCATAGATTACTTATTTAGTTACCAACCAATAGTTGGCATCAATGACAACAAAATCGAAGGGCACCTTCTTCATTCTTCCAACAATATCCCCCTTTTTCATTGATGGAAACATGTGCTAAAAAATGAGAAATTTTTCACAACAAAATTGTGCTCAACTTCCCCTAACATATGTACAAGACACAAAAATAAAACATAACATTTTTTATATATACTCTTCTCCTTGTCTTCCCCTTTAGCATCAAGGAAAAATGACTGGGAAAGGATAAAAAATTCAATTGAAGAACTGGTGGCACCCGGTAGCTCCTTGAGAATCACTTCCCAAGCTGGCTTTCCATCATTCCAGACCCATTTTTTCCTAGAGAGAGTTTTATGTAGAGATTCTATTTCCACTATAAATTCTTCTCTTTCTTTCGAAGTGGATGGAGAAATGTTCATTTTCTCAAGCTTTCATGCTTCCATCAATGAATTTGATATAGAAACATGTTTAGACATAACCAGGTCTCCAAGTTGGGCATACTATCTCATATCATCTTCTTTTTGCCTTTGCAAGATGAAAATTTTACTTTGAAGATCTGCAATAGAAACCCACTTAACATAGTTTCTATCATCTGCAATCTTATAATCTTTGGAGGCATCAACAAGTTCAGACTCAATTGAGTCCATTAAATCCTTGATACCTTGAGTGGCTTCTAGCTACTTCATGCAATAAAAAAATAGTAGCTAGGCTTCCTCATCACATTCTCTTACTTGTTTCAAATTTTCCGAAGCTTTTTCATGTGCAATTATAGACTTATTTTGTAGAAATGATGATATTTTCTCTAGCAGAGTCAACTCCACTTCTTTGCAGTATGTACCTTAAGATTAGACATGTACCCTTTTACTGAATCAACTATAAGCCTCAATTTTTTTATCATAGTTAAAGACTTGTTTGGTGTAACACCATGGGTTGTCTCTGATAAAGTGTAATACCCTTCATGTTGTTGTTTGGACTTATTATTTTTCTTTGGTTTTGCTTGATACTTTGAGACTTTGATAGTTACTATTATTGTTTGGATTAGTGGATTGGATAGTTAGACTGCTTGATGATTATGCTACTTCAATTGAGGACATGGATATTATGATATGACATTATGGTTCCAATTGGTTTGGTGATGTTAATATGATTTCAGTAATACATTGTGATGCAGTGGTTTAGTAATTATTTTATGATGTGATAAGTTAGTTTAGCAATGTTACTTTATATTTAATGTTGTAATTGATAGAATAGTTTTGGTGAGAGAATAGTGTAGCACCACTCATTCATTACGTCCCTACTATGGTACAATTCCTTCTCACAATGTGATATTTGATTATATATGTATAAATGTACACGATCTTGTTTGTATGAAGGAATGGCAAGTATAGAGTCTTGATTCCACCTACTTTGGCAGGACATGGTGAGCATCAATTTAACCCAATGGGCATGAAGTTGAAATAGAGATGACAAGGAAGTCACCCCATCCCATGTTTTTCAAACCGTTTTGTTTAGTGGTATTGTACATCATTAACCTTTGTCATTTTTGCATTTTATTATAGTGGTTTGTGTGAATGTACTTTTGGTATTTATTTTGTGTTGTTTTTTCTGTGTAATTTAAATAATTGAATGATGTTAATAAATGTCGATAATAGTGTTAGAATAATTTGTATTAAAATATAAAAGTCATGTGATTTATTTAAAAGTGTAAATTAAATTATTTAAATTTAGTATTTTGATAATTTAATTAAATAACCATGTTGAGGATAATTATAGAAAAAACTAATTAAATGAATTAGATTGTGTGAATTGCAAGTAAAACTGCAAAATAAGAATTAAAAACAAAAAGTGTTATTAAATAGAAAAAAATCAATAAAGAAAGAAAAGTTGAAGCAGACCAATGAATGTTGAGTTTTGGCTATAAAGTTGAGAATAAAATTAGAAAACTTCTTTTAATTTTGATTTTTGGAGCTTTGAAAAAGAAGAAGATATATTTTTATTTAATAGTAAAATTGTGAGATTTCCATTGACGAGAAAATTTATAGACATTACACAAAATATTGTATTTTGGAAATGGGAGTTTCTTTTGTGCTTGTTCTGTAGAAATTCATTAAGCTTTTCATTGTTCTTGAAGAGGGGTTCTTCTAAAGTAAATTTTAGATTAGAAAATTGGAGCAAGAAAATATGGAGGAGAAGTTCTAAAGGAAGGAACAAGAGCTCTTTAAAAGGATATTTGGATCAAGCAATGCTTCACCGAATTGTCAATAGCGCAAGACTCCAGGTTCCATTTTCTTAATCTTTAGTTTTTGAATTCAAAAGAAAAATAAAAATGAATAAATATGTTTCTTGTGGAAAAAAAGAATTCTTATGAGATTTTGGGTAATCTTCTGGATAGCAAGTAATCAAGGAAAAATCTATTGTTCAAACCTATGAAAATGTTCAATATGTTTATAATTTTGTGTTTGAAAAATTATTTCCCTCTCTGAAAAAAATGAGTTCTTTTTGAATATATATTCATATCTATATATATATCTTGGAATATATATATTATATAAGTGATTTTAATGATTAGTCTCTTATAGAGGATGTTTTGATAAATATATATATATATATATATATATAAATAAATGTATATATATATACACACATTTGTATCAAAGTATATATATATTTGTTTATTTGCATTGATATTTTATATGAAACTATGTTTTTGAAATTGAATTCTAGTTCGAACTGTACTTCCATCGACGCCCTTGGTTTTTGTGAAGGGTTTTGAAAAAAATTAAATTAATATATATATATATATGATATATATTTCATGTGT
The DNA here is from genome assembly GCA_007258455.2 of Sequoia sempervirens. NCBI lineage: Eukaryota > Viridiplantae > Streptophyta > Pinopsida > Cupressales > Cupressaceae > Sequoia > Sequoia sempervirens. The sequence continues at coordinate 38,914 of VDFB02254098.1, read as the reverse complement.
ATGTACAGTCTGAGCAAAAAGTTAACTAGATTAAATTATTTGTTTAATTTTGAAGAAAATAGAAAAGTAAATATTTATATATATTTTATATGTATATATATACATATATATATATCCAATAATTGGTACATATATATATATATATATATATATATATTATAATATAAAGGTTAGAATGTATTGATTTGGTTTTAATTGTGAAAATTATAAAATTGATTTATATTAGTTGATTAAAATGAAACAAATTAATTCGTTATGACAAAATCGTTATTGAACTTTATTTCAAATTTGTGGAAAATGAGGATTAGGAAATAGAATAAATCAATTGTTGATTTTTGTGCAGCGAAAACAATGTACGGATATTAATATGTTTTTTTTTTCCTAGGTTTATAAATCCTATATATTTTTTTGGATGATCTTGTTGTTATTATATTATTATTGTTTTTTTTTTTCAATGAGGGGACCTAGTTTGGTTTAAGAACCCGATTATAGATGTTATGATCCTTAGAATTCTAGAGGTGTGATTTTATTGTTGGATGTTTATCCTCATTTTTTTTTGCTCTTGTTATAACAAGTTATTGGTATCATCATTGTGAAACAGTCGTAAGAAATTTTTTGGAGACCTTGAGATGTGTTTTAGCGAGATGAGTAATGCCTCGCATGTCGTTAGTTGTGATTTAATGTCTTGTTCGTTATGGTAAAACCCTTTTTTTTATTTTGTTATGTTTTGGGGTCTTAGGGAGAGTGGCTCTTCATGGGGGCCGATGCTTCAAAACGAGGAAGGGCTCAGGAAATCCAAAGTAAGAGTAGATTAAAAAGTGAAAACCTAATAATAGAACTTAGGGGAATGGGTAGTAAAAATATATAATATACTCTTAGATACCTCATCTATTCATTAGGGCTATTGTAGACTAATGGTAGACTGAGAGGGCTATGGTTGGAAAAGTCATAGCCTCATCCTTAGGAGAGGTTAATGGCTCTATATGAGTCACTGTATGGGGTCGGTGCCTCAAGTAGGGAAGGGGTAAGAAAATCATAGATGGGGGCCAATGCCTCGTGTTGAAGGAAGGGCCAGGATAACCCATGTAGGCTATGCAATCACACTCTCCACTTGTTGCCCTTATGCTTGGTTTCTTGGTTGCCTCTGGAAGTGTGTCACAGTTGTTGTCTCTTTGGCTTACTTGGCATGTGGATTATTGGTTATTTCCTTGGTTTATTTATAATATGTTTTATGGCCCTTTGGTTATTATGAGTGGTTCCTTGTTGTTGTCTTTTATGATCAATATGTTCCTTGATGTTGCCTTTGGAGTTATTGTACTATGTTATTCTTTGTTGGAGTTTTCTTGAGGCATTCATGGTCATGATTATTTCCTTGTCACCTCTAAGCATGGGGGGTGGGGTATTTATAACCCACATGGTCAGGTGGAACATGCTCCACACCCATTGGCTTCCAAATCAGTGTTCTTTTTTCATAGTATTATACAGATGGAGCTTGTACCAGTTATTCATCTTGTTTTCAGACATTATTTGTACTATGTATGTATCCCTCATGTATGGGATGTTTCATTGTATTCATTAGGGAGAAAATACATTAATGTATTAAATGATGATGTACTAATTATGCACCTTTGTAACCTTCCATTTTATGAGATTTATCATGTTACGTATTTATACTTATACTTGTGTATACTTGGATGTACTTTTGTAAATGGTTATTGTAATGTTATGATGGATTTAAGATTAGATAAGTTACTTAACTTTATCTTTTATCTTTCGTTATAAGTTGTTTATGCAATGTGACCTCACGTGCCCCAGAAGACATGCTGTTGTGATGCTAATGTGTAATGTAATTATGTTTTTGATGGTTCATAATTATGTTTACTTTATATTATTTAAAAAAAGGGTATGTGCAGGATCATCATGGAAAAAACAAGCCCTTAAGTGGCAAAAAATTTAGAAAAATTAGAGCTATGAAACTTGGCATAAAAATTTGAATAAGTTATCTATATGATTTCAAAAATATGTAAGAATATAATTTGTAGTAAATTTAATTTTGTTTCTAAACTACTAGGTTTTATCTTTTTAGAAAAAATCTATTTGGTGAAAATTTGAAATTTCAATGCAGTGTTACTTAAATTTTAGGAAAAAAAATAAGTAGGTGGCTATCTCACTACCCTAACCACAATAAAATGATAATATTTTTTATAAGATTTTAGACATAAGTAGAGTAATCATGTCTAAAATGTGATGCATATTTTTTTGTAATTTTTTTCAAAGTAAATAATTAATTATTATGAATTTTTTATTACAAATTTTTTAAAATATATAAATCTGTTATGTTTGACCACCTTAACTTGGTCAAACTTCATGAAATTATTTTTATTTTTTTATTCCTATAGTATGTGAAGCATAGAATGTGATTCATGTCTTGGATTCCAAAAATGTGATACTATTTGAAAGCTATAGATGTTTTTCAATTAGACTATCAATCAAGAATTTAGTCATAATTCAAATAGAAAATGAATAATAATTATTTACTAAATTCAAGGTAAAGCATAATTTATATTGGTGGAAAGTTGAGAATCTCCTTTAAAAACACTTTTCATTTCATCAATTTTGGGTAAAAGAAATGTAATCAGCCACATACCCTACAAATACCCATCATATTGTCACTTTTTGGCCTACCATGATCTTACATATACCCAAAAAAAAGAAAATTGTGTGCATTGTTTTGTCCTTTGGGGTTTGCATGATGGGTGTTACAACTTGGTATCAAAGCCAATGTTTGTAAATGTTGGAGTCTTTGGGTAGATTTTTCCATCAAGCAACCTTTGCATTTGACTCTTGAGCTCACTTGTACCTTTATCTTGTTGTGTATAAATAAGCCTTGAGGTAGAGGATGTGGCTGAGGAAGTGGCTGTGGTACTGGTCGTGGAGAAAACTAAAAAAGTCCATCAGCTCCTAGTTCCCATGGTTCTGAGCATGAGGAACAACAAAATCCTCAAAGAAATTCATCAGGTGGTGGGAAGAACCTGAAACAACTTGGTTTCAATTGATAGTTGCAACACACTGTGGGATAGATTCTTAATTGGTTGGGACCCAAGCCAAAGGAGGAGTAGTGGGTCGAGAGAGAAAGGGAATGGTCACCGAGGCAAAGGGAAATAATGATAGATCAAGATGAAGTGCTAGTTGGTCATATGAGAAATTTGATAAGAGCACATTTTCCTACATTCGATGGTTTTCGAGGAGGTCTAGAAGCAGAAACATGGTTAATTGATTTGGAGTGATGCTTCGCGATGCACTCCTATGGCAGAAATACCAAAGGTCGGTGCGCAATCATGCATCTGTGAGGTTTCACATCCACTTGGTGGCGGTTGGAAGAGAAAAAGTTACATCTAGATATTAGCATGGTCACATGGGAGTTATTTCTAGATAGGTTCAAGGCTCACTTCCTTTTAGATCATTGGAGGAAATGTAGGGCAATTGAGTTTCATGACCTCAGGCAGATGTTGATGTCTATGGAACAGTATGAGCGATGCTTCTATGAATTGAAGCAATATGCAGGGACCAGCCATGACAAAGGGATGTTAGTGTAGTTTTTTTTTTAAGGCTTAAATGGCCACATTAGTGATGGCATGTGAGTCTTCGAATCGAATACAATTAAAATTGTGGTTGAAAAGGATCATTTGGTAGAGGAGAATTTGGCCATGCCCTTAGGTGGTCACATTGGAGTATAGATTTGAACTATGCCTACACCTAGTTTTAGCACTCACGAAGGTTAGCCACAGGCTATAAGATCTTCTAGGAATAGGTATACACCCTCTAAAGGCGTTAGCAACAACCACAGTCATAGCTAAAGCATAAAAAATCTCATTCTCAATAGGGTGGAAATTCTTAGTTTTGTAGGGATCGAAACAAGAACCAACCTCATAAGGAGTGTTTCGTGCAGCCTACACATAGTTTTTTAGTTAGCATCAAGTTGAGGAAGCTTTCAATAGTCAAATGCTCCATCAGGGGGAAGAGAGTTTGGAAGAGGTATTTGTTGCTACTCATGTGGGCAGCAAGGGCATATTGCTAGACTGTGTCCACAAAAGAGCACCTCAATAATTAGAGACTTGTTGGATTAGAGCCGCCAGTGGGTGATATAGGGAGATCTCATCATGTCTTTGTGATAGTGGATAATCGACAGGTAGACCACTAGAGCACCATCATTGAGACATTAGGTGTGTTGCATAACACTAGCATTTATATAATCTTTGATTTTGATGCATCTGATTCTTTTATATCTCCTTCAGTAGTTGAGCGATGTAGATTGGTGGCAACTAGTCAAGGTGTTAAATGGCGGGTTGAATTGGCCTAGGGGTCAAAGCTTATTGTAGAGAATATCATGCAGGGTTGTAGTCTAAATATAGGGGCATTGACAACTAAAGTGGACCTCAAAATCCTACCAATTGACTCATATGATGTCGTCTTGGGCATTGATTGGTTGAGTGCACACCATGCTATGATAGACTGTCATTGTAAAGTAGTACAGTGCATTGATGATTCTGGAAAGGAGGTGGAGATTGTGGGTATTCAAAGGCCCATTTCATTGTGAATGACCTCTACAATGCAGCTTAAAAGGTACTTTCGATAGGGTTATCATCTTTTTGTAGTATCTGTGAGTGACTTGGAGTCATAGGATAGTCGAGCAGTGTCATTTGATGATTACCCTCTCCCTAAGGATTTTTTTGATGTATTTCCAGGAGAGATACCTGGTATGCCACCAAAACAAGATATATATTTCAAGATTGATCTGGTACTTGGAGCTGAGCTGATATCTCGAGCACCATATTAGATGACAACACAGGAACTTTAGGAACTCCATTTCCAATTGGAAGAGTTGTTGGCTAAGGGGTTTATCTTCCTAAGCTTTTCCCCTTGGTGAGCACTTGCAATATTCATAAAGAAGGATGGTTCTCTTCACTTTTGTATTGATTACATGTAGTTGAAAAAAGTAATAGTGAAGAACCGATATCCCTTGCCTAGAATTGATGATATTTTTGATCAGATAAAAGGGGCGAAGGTATTTTCTAAGATTGATCTCAAATCAGGATATCATTAGTTGTAGATTAAGGATGAAAATATTCATAAAACTCCATTTCGTACTCGACACACACATTACGAGTTCACTATGATGTCATTCAGGTGAATGAATGCACCTTTAGTCTTCATGAGCTTAATGCTTGGAGTGTTCTGAAAGTACTTCGATAGATTCATCCTTGTGTTTCTTGACAAAATTCTAATATATTCTAGGTCTATGGAAGAACACGAGGAACATCTAAAATAGGTGTGACAATGCTTAAGGTACAACTAGTTGTTTTCCAACTTGGAAAAGTGTGACTTCTATAAGACTAAAGTTCAATATTTGGGCTATGTGATTTCATGTGAGGGAATTTTAGTTGATCCTACAAAAAATTAGGCCATTGTGGATTGGCCCACACCCACTAATGTCTCAGAAATTCATAGTTCCATGGGACTTGCAGGATATTATCAGCGGTTCATCCAGGGCTTTTCAAGGATGGGACATCCTATCACCTCTCTCCAAAGGAAGGGAAAGAAATTTCTTTGGTCTGATCAATCTCTGTTAGCTTTCCAAACTCTTAAGGAAAAGTTAACTAGTGCACTAATCTTAGTAGTACTAGATATGACATGTGACTTTTTTGTTTGTATGGATGCTTCTTTGGAAGGCTTAAGGGCCATGTTGATGCAAGAAGGGTGAGTGATTGCTTATGAATCATGGAAACTAAAGGATCATGAACTAAACTACCCCACAAATGATTTGGAGTTTGTTCATAGTTGTCCATGCCTTGGTGAGATGGAGGAACTTCTTCCTAGGGCATCAGTTTGAGTTACATATAGATCATTGTAGTCTGCAATATATCTTCACGCAGTCGAACCTGAATGCAAGGTAGAGAAGATGGATGGAATTCTTGTGCAAATATGATTTTGAAGTGAAGTATATCTAGGGCAAAGAGAATGTGGTGGAAAATGCATTGAGTTGATGCAAATATGAGATTTTTGTTGTGGCTCTTGAGGTTGATTTGAGGAGTCAAATCATCATAGCTCTTCCTCCAAATAATTGGTATCAAGCAGTGAAATTGGAGATTGAGTCGAGGAGAGCTCTGGAAGGAAAATTTTTTAGATACTCATTGGACATGGATGGTGTTTTGTGCTATGCAAGCTGAATGTATGTACCTCTTGCTAAGGGTCTTCACACTCTAATCTTGACTGAAGCCCATCGGGCCCCTTATTCAGCACATCCTAAAGTTAATAAAATGTATGCTAATCTACGCTCACTATATTTTTGGGCAGGATTGAAACGTGATATTGCTAATTTTGTGGCTAGGTGTCTATAATGTCAGAGAGTTAAGGTTAAGCATCATCATCTGGTAGGATTGTTATAGCCTCATCTTGTTCCAGAATGGAAGTGGGACATTATCTCTATGGATTTCATTATCAACTTGTCTATGTCTTCCAAGCAACATGACACTATGATGGTAACTATTGATAGGTTGACCAAGGTAGCCCGTTTCTCCCCCTATTCAATCTTCTTATACTACTTTTGTGGTGGCTAGGGTGTTCATGGAATACATTGTTCGATTGCATTGGATACTACAAAGAATCATTTTCGATAGAGATTCGGCATTCACATCCATGTTATGGACATCTTTGTAGCTTTCCTTAGGGACTAAATTGAACTTTAGTTCAACCTACCATCCTGAGACAGATGGTTAGATTGAAAGAGTTAATCAAGTGCTTGATTATATGCTCTACATGTATGTCATGGGCCAACAATCATGTGAGAGGAGAAAAGGCCAATAACTTAAGCAAAGGATTTATGCATGTGCTCAATAATTTATTCTTAAAAGGGGACTTCCCCTAGGAATTGAGGGACTTAGAATATGATAAAGGCTAAGGTAGACAAGGCCAGTTGATGAATGACTTAAGACAACTTAAGTTGTGGCTTAAAAAATAGAAATCAATTTAGCAAGTCAACAAATAATTAGACCAAATGATCAAAAGTGTTCATGAGTTAGGTTTTTAAAAGGTTTTAAGCTATGAAGAAAAACCTTAATCACAATTTTGAAAAACCCTAACCATAGAATAAAGACTAGAAAGTTCAAAATTTGGGACAAATAGGAGGAATAAACAAAATTTGTAACAAGTCCCACTAGACCCTTAGTAATTTATTGATAAAAAAATATTTATCTTTTTTTTTTTTAAATGCTTAAAAAAATATGAACTCTCATATTATAGTTTATTAATATAAAAAATATGTGTTTAATTTATTTAAGGTTTATTTTATTTTACATTGAAGTATTTTTTAATTCTCTCTTCTAATATAATCCACACTTTTTCATATAATTTATTCATCATTTATCTATTTTTTTTTGTATTTATTCATCCTCTATCTAAAAAAAATTATATTTATATATTTAAAGAGTTGTTTTGATTATATATAAATTAATTTTACTTTACAATTATTTAAGAATTATTGTGTTATATTTACTAATATTTAATAAATAATTATTTTATCTTTTAAAAAAAATTATGTTCAATATATTTGATTTCTTTTATATGAGTAATTACATAAGACTATTTGATGCCATTGTATAACACAATTGTAAAGATCACTTTTCATCATATTAATTAGTCATATGAAGATTGCTTCTTCGAATCCTCTAAGTGTTGTAGCCACTAAAATTTTGGAATTGCATGGCTGTGAAATTGCTTCTAAGAACTTTCTAGCATGGAGATTTATCTATATAAAGTTGTACCCATTAAATTTTAGGAATTTTACTAGACCATCAATCCTTAATAAGATTTCTTTTTTTCAATTCTTGTTTTCATCCCTCTTTATAATTGTATTTTATTTTTGATAGAATGTCTATTTTTAGATCTCCTTTAACTATGTATACACCTATCTTTTATTTTATATACTAGGGTTTGGGCCTTTAGGTGTAGTCTATTCATAAAAAAAATATTTATTTTATTTATTATAGAATTATTTCATCTTATATTAAAATACATTTATATGCTCTCATCTAATCTTATAAGGATTATATAAACAAATAAATAAAAAGAAATATCTTATAGAGAAATATATTTAAAATAATATATATTTATAAATATATTATTTTAAATATATTTATTTTAAAAAAAAATTGAAATCATTTATTTAATGGGTTGTTTTATTTATCTAAGAGTTATCCATAATGTATTTAAGAGTTTCTTTAAGTTAAAATTATTTAATAATTATTTTAATGTATTTATTATTTTTTTAAATATTTTTTCTTATGTTTTGCGTTTTGTGTATATGAGTAATGACACTAGATTCTTTGATGTTATTCTATAACACATGTAGATGTACTAAAATTTAAATCCTAAAAGATCTCCTTTATTGTACTAATTATGGGTCATGTGAAGATTGCTTCTAGGAATCCTCTATCTACATGTGGTAGCCACTAAAATTGTGGGATTGCATGGACCTTAAACACGGAAATTGCTTCTAGAATCCTCCATCAAAAAATTGTAGCCACTAATAAAATTTATGAACCCTAAATTGTGAAGGCTTACCTGATATCTATTGCTTTCTCTCCATCTAATGGAAAAGTGGGATACTGATCTAAAATCTGATCATAAAAGCTGTAAGATGGTAAAAGGTTGCAAGAATTCTGCAATCAATCATTTTAACCAGATCCCAGATGAATTGGTCACCTGCATTTTCTGCAAACTTAGCTCCAGTTCAAACCATTCTAGAGATTTCTTTGGAGCACTTCTAGGGTAAGAAATCTATTTTTCTGTAAAAGTAGTTGTATGTATAACAGAGCTTCTTCATTTATAGAGAGTTTTTTTCATTTTATTTATGCAAATGCAAGAGGTTTAATATGCTGGGCAACCAGAAAGAAGTGTTGCAATACGCCTCCCAATCGTTATGCACTTCAAAGAACTTGTCTTTCATCCAAAAATGTGCAGATGCCGGAAACATCGAGGCCTTTTACACGCTAGGAATAGTAAGACTCAACTTTACATACACTGCGCTCTCTTATTTTATCTTAAAATGATATTGAGCATATTTCTTTATTACACTATACTAGTCGAGCAACACATACTGTATTCATTTTGTGATGTACTTTCGATTCCAAGGTAACTGAATACCTTCATATATTTAGATCTATTTGTCTACAGGCCTTTTAACATCAAGAATATTTAAAATTTTATTAGATCTATACATTTACCCTCCTACAAATCCTAAACCCTAGCACATCTGTAGAATAGGTTTATTTCTGTAAAGCACCCACTTGGAATCACAATGTCTCTATTACACAAGCTATCAGTAAAACAGCAGCTGAGCGTACCCAGTAAAAAAATTTGCCTACTAAACCACAAACATGCATCACCATACTCCTTGGATTTAGTTCTGAGGAAGGGATTAGGTTACCTTTAATGAGAAATATCTACTCCCCAAAAGAATCAAGGGATTAGGTCAGCCCTGCCTTAGGGGACATTCTCAGGAATAGTCGTGGTATTGATATCTGCTGCATTGTGTATGATTTCACAGTTGCCAAACTAACCACAAAATCTAAAACTATAGAGCCATAATACCGTGTAGTCAACAGACCGCTGTTGATTGTCACCTTTCTAACCCAAACCCTAACACTTCCGTAGCATCAGTATATTAAAAACACCACTTTACAGTCAAGACACCTCTGTTGATAGTCAACTTTGTAGCCTAAATGTGGAATCAACAGATTTCTGTAAAACACCCAGTAGAAAATAATGAAGTCCCAAATTTGGGCTTACTGTATCACTAACACCTTAGATTGTATTAGGCCGGCTTTTACAAGATATATGTTACTCATCCAAAGTATCATGAGCATTTCCTTTAGGGGCATGCTCAGGTCTAGTTGTGGATGGATAGGAAATAATGATGCCCCAAATTTAGCTTTTCTGCATCAGCATTGGGCTGAATTTAACAGGAAATGTCGTTATCAGGTCTAGTTGTGGATGAATTAAATTTGAGAGGAAATGCTATTATCAGGTCTAGTTGTGGATGAATTCAATTTAACAGGAAATGTCATTATCAGGAATTAAATCTGTGGTAGTGTCAATGTCTTGTGCATTGTGGATGATTTTAGTTTTGACCAACTTACCTGCCAAGACTAAATTATTGATCTCGTCCTCTGCCAATTATATATTGTAGGTTTCATTGATCTATTGGCAATCACTTCAGCGTAAAATTAAACATGCTATCACTATCAGTCAAACAGTTGAGCATGAAAATGAAATACTTCCTGATAAAAATTATTGAAAGAAATTGTGGCTGATAAAACCTGCACTCACAGGCCAAATAAATCCAACAAACATTTTATAAATCAAATTATTAAATTCATTATGTTTCTCAGGTCATACTGATGGTGCGTTTGTTTCTGTCTGGGCAGCTCATATTCTATTTGAGTAAACGCAGGGATGAAGGAATTTCACTTTTGGAAAAGGCTGTCAATGCATCTCACTCTAGAGCCACATTTTCAATGGCTTTAATAAAGTTCAACGGCAGTGGGGGAGAAAAGGAGAGCAAAGATTTTCACGCGGCCGTTGATCTGTGTAAGAAAGCTGCACTTCTTGGGCATAGCGGTGCTTATGCTGAATTAGTATTGTTTCTTGCCTTTCGTTATGGCTTTGTCAGAAATCCGCGAACATGGCATCTGCTAAGGCGAATACGAACCTGTACAGAATTTATGCAAATGGTTCAGTGGCCACCCACCAGGCAATGGAATGAAGTTATGTTCAAACATCAGTTGTAGACGGCCTGAAACAAGGAAAAATGAGTTCCGCAGATGCCCAAAAGTTCGTTGCAAAAATGAGTTTTTCTGCTCATTTGTTTGTTGGTACATGTCTTATAGATCGGGGTACACCTGCACTGGCTAAATGTGCAATCATTTTGCCTTTTGCTTCTTATTACCTTTCCGTATAAGCTACCCATCTTTTTCATGGCCATCATACACATTTTTCTTGATCATTTGTCTTATATTTATCGAACCAAAAAACAATAATTCGAAATCATCTATTCTTATAACCTTGACCTTTATTGATTTTTGGATTTTTTTTATATAAATTCTCAAATAAATAGACTTCTAGATGGTGATGTCCTGTGTTCCACTCGTAGGGTTTTTATTCTCAAATTTATAGTGTTTAAAAATGTAATGACATTCATCAATCTTCAAAGCTACATATGAACTGTAAAATGATTTCTAGGTTTTTCTCATGCACAAGAATGAGTATGATCATATATGATGATTTCATGTCAGAGTAGAGTGTAAAGACCAATAAAATGAATAATGTTGATAGATATAATCTTGAATATATATACGGAAATTGAGATGTCCAAAAATTAAGAAAATAACACAATGAAGATTATGAATGAGGATAGAGAAGGCATGTTGTTGTCATTTAATGATAAGGTAATAAAGGTACAAATGCCAAAAAAATAAAATCGAAATAAGGTAATGTATGATCATAAGATGATTAATTAGTAAATGTGTATATCATATCAAAAATTATGAAGAATTAGTTAAAATTGGATCATGTATGATTTTTAAATGTGTTATACAAAGTAAATAAGAAAATGAATCATATTGCAATTAGTATGCATCATATGGAAATAGGTTTTCATTGGCTATCAAGTTTGTGGCTCCAAAAATCCTAGAGATACTTAATAACACGATAAGTCAATTACATTAACTTAGATATAAAGGTAAGAGTTGCTATTAGACAACGGAAAATTAGGCATCAAGTGATAAGAAATGGTATGTGTTCTTCTATTTTAGGTTCATAGATTATAATAATTGGAAGATTATAACACTAGTCTCACCCTAGCTCACCTTAGGTACCCAAGGTAAGGGATGCTAGGCTGTTGGGCTGGGCCGCAGGGACACCCCTATAGTGTCAAAGAAAAAAATCCATGCAAAAATATATGAAAAATAATTTGTATCACTTCACATAAATCCCCTTAACTTTGTTTACACATGTGCAACTTGCAAATAAAATAAAGAAGGCATATTGAAATTTTAATCAACTCTATTCTCACAAAAGATTTCACACAAGTGTTAACTCTAGACCATAAAAGAGGGTGGGCCCAAAAATACTCCTAAATGTGAAAAGTACATTTAAATATTTTAAAATGTTGGTTCAAAGGATAAGTTAAAGTAAAATGATCCCTTGATCACATATTTTTATAACATTTCACAATGTAGATTTGTATGTATTAATAACATTCACTATTAATCATGCTTCATAAATCCATAACTAAAAATAAAATCCCATATAATGTACCAAAATGATGTATTTCAACTGCACATTAAAATATTTTTATAAATCAAAGTTTTGGGGACTAAATAGTCAATACCCTAGAAGGTTAATAAATATAGCCTTGTGTATACATAAATCATACATATCCTATAATATATCATATTAACATATATTATTTTACCCTATATTTCATGATCCTCTCCTATCCCATCACACTAGTCTCTACTAGTTCATATTATGTTCAATTATCCCTTTTTTATTCTCATCCTATTGTACCCTCTCTCATTTCACCCTATGTTCCATTATCTCCTCTTGGTCTATTAACCCTTTTATATTATACCACCTCCCTCTAGATTTTATCTTATGCATATACCCTTATGTTGATGCTAGAAAATGCTACTCCGCTTCCTAGAGAAAAATCTCACTCACAAGGCTACAATTTTTTATCATATAAGTTAGATCATCCCATCAAAAAACTATGGAGGGTTAATGTCTAACTCTATGATAGTGGGTTTTATCTCCTATTATTTAAAATCATCTTAGACTCAAGAGGTTGTTCCTAGGGATATACCTTAATATCTATTAAGATCACATATAATGAACAAAAAATGATTAAATGATATATCCAAACCCAACATACCTAGTTTTCCCCAAATACTATCACTCAACCAAGTAAAACAATGCAAAATACATACAATACATTCATTTGAGGCTCAATGAAGATTGATCCCTAGTTATATCATGAGGTTATGAATGTATACAAATTAGTCCTACTCCTATACTATTGATTTATGTTTTTTATTGATGAATTAAGATTGGCTAGGTAGACTAGAGACTAGTTCATCCAATGGGTTATAAAGTCATAGGTGGCAAGAAAGAGAACCATTAAAGAAAACATAATAGAATTGATTTGGGCACATACTCCATCAAAGAAAAAATATTATACAAAGAGCATACTTATTCATCAAAATTGATATTTATATAGTGCATTTGAAACATGGAAAATGTCATTCCAAAGATTGTAATATTTAAAATACTATTACATTCACCAATTGCATGTTACAATCATATAAGTGAATATGGTAAGTGAAGTATTTACAACCATAAAATACCTTCCTATAGAAATATAAACATGAATGGATACATTATCTACACTACATATATACATGTGTCTTATCGCTTACATACCCCATGAATCCATATCCATCCTATAATTAGAAAAAGCATGAGATGAAACCCTAAAAGAAAACTACACCTACACAACCTTCAAAAAATACAAGAAGAACCAACCGCTTCCAAAAATTATAACATTATACAATATATAAACATGTGGAATCAAACCAAATACAATTGTAACACTATTCACATTTGAAATTCATCACCTAGGATCAATCTAACACAAAACAAGTATTCCATATCAATAGAGGCCAATCATAATCAATACTAGTGGATGGGATGGTCATGACATGAATGCAAGTAGGTAGATAATATAGCACAATAAGCACACCATTAGGATAATTAGCCACAAAAAAATTATTTGAGAAGATGCACAGGCACAAAAAAAATCATCATAGGCCTAAGATCTTTCCCCTATTGATTATTTTACACCTAACATGTGTTGAAAGTATGAGCTAGTTTGGTGGTGTTGTCATTGATGTTTTCATAGATTTCAACACAGTTCAATATGTTGCAAATTGTACATGTATGATTGAGATGTTGAGATATTTTGATTACATGGAACTATCTTATATAGTTGTATATGTGTTCTGTTCACGAGCTTCCAATTCTTTTTGAGAAAATTAATATAGAAGTGAAGTTAGAAGAAGGAATGTATTCAAATTGTGCTCTGGTATGTGCTCCTCATTTATCCTATGTTTATCCTATGCTTGTGCAGACCTAAAGGTTTGATAAAGGTGAGTTAGTGGTGATATATGTTGAGTATTAGCTTCTAGTGAGTTGGTACATGAAATTTGTGTCCATCGATATCTCTATTCTACTGGTAAGTTCAACATTCTATGGACTAGGAGAAATATTGTTGCTCTGCATTTTTTCTTTGTTTTGTTTGAGATCTCGTGGATCTAGAATATGTTGTGTGAAGGTCTTTCCTATCATTTGGTGAAGAGGTTTGAAGTCTAGAGCCTTGGAAATCATGTTTTAGTATGCTTGTGTGTATCTCCAGAGTCTAAATTGTCTAATGAAAGAAATTCAGTGATTGAATCTTCTTGTTCTTGTTGCAGATGTATCTCGAAGGTTTTGAGTTGTATTATCATGCTTAAGGAAGTGTGTTTTTCTGTTTGCATGTACATTAATGTGTATTTGTTTTTTCATTAGGTTTGGCTGACCTAGCCTTTACACTTTATTCAAGGAATAAAATTTAATCAAGAAAGCATGTAGAATATTCAAGAATATTATTTGTGGTCTTGGTTATATGTTTTATTGGTCCACTCTTATTCCTTTCTACTATGGGCTTTTAGAGTTTCTGACCTAATTTGAATTTAGGAAATGATGTATTGTGGCTAACCTTGGTAAATGTTTCTAAGATTGAGAATAATATAAAAGCAATTTGAATTTTGAAGAGATGTATGATAGTGAGATGCAAAGTGACAAAAGTGTGCCACAAATCATAAGAGTAGAAGTGTGTGTGGGTGAGTTGTGATAGTAGTTTTTTAGTTTGTTGAAGGTAGTGAATTTAAGGTTTCTATAATCAAACAAATGTGCATTAATTGGAGTGGTGGATCTTTTCTCTTTTGTATCTGTAGGTAGTGACCCTCTCTATTGGACAATGAGTTCTTTGCAAGTAGTGAGCCTTTGTATTTGGATAGTGAGTCCTCTTTTGGGAAGTGAGCCTTGTATTCAATTTATAATCTTTATATTATGAGTTAACTCTCACCCCAGTTTTTCCCTTATTGGGTTTTCCATGTAAAAATTTGGTGTTCATTAATTTGAGAAAGTTTTAAGGTTAATTTTTTTGACAATTGATTCACCCCCTTCTTAGTTGTTATGTAGCTTGTGGTTTCTTCTATAGAGCTTACCCGCTTAAGGAAGATCTGATGCTGAACAAATTAGTGATCCTTATGTTTGATTGAACTAACTACAAAGATTCTAAGGGTTAGATGAGAGGATTTATTATCTCTCTTGGTTTCAAGACCTAGAAGGCTATTGAGAACAATTATACTCTTTCGTCTGGTGGAATTAATTCTATAGATGATATATCTACTTATGAAGAAAATGAGAAGGAAAAATATGCATTTTATAATGGTTTCTCTAAAAATGAGAGAATTAAGGTCCTTGGATACTGCATATGATGTCTGGAAGAATTTGGAAGACACGTATGAAGCAAATGAAATGGTGAAATTGACAAAGAGACTGGAAGAAAAGTGTAGATTTGTGGACCAGAAGATGGAAGATGGATAAGAAATTACAAGTTTCATTCACAAGGTTTAACAAACTACAAATGAATTTAGAAATCAAGGAGGAAAGTTATCATATGAAGACATAATTCAGAAGATCTTGATCACTTTATTGGATTGCTATAGTGATAAAATTCATGTGATTGAAGAAATGTATGATCTCTTAAGAAGTACACCTTAGAACACTTGTTTGGCACCTTGCAAGCATTTCAATTGAGAAAGTTCTAGAAAGATGACAAGATAGAAGAAAAGATAGAAATGACATTTAAAGAAATGAAGATTAAGGAGGAACTGGATAGTGATAGTGTTGATGAGTTGGAAGCTAACTTCACTAGGATGTTGAAGAAAGGTAGAAAAAAAGTATAAAGGTATGTTACCCTTTAAATGCTTTAGTTGTGGTAATATTGGTCATTATGCTTCAATATCTCCAAATAGGGCTACACATAAGAAGAACAAGGATTATAAAGACAAGGATAGGAAGGATAAGAAGTATAAGAAGATGTACTATGTTAAGGAAGAGACGAGTATTTCTAATGATTAATTTGACAATGAATTTGAGGATACTAAATTCTTATTCTTAGCTTTGGAAAGTAAATTCGTATCCACTAACCCTCAAAAATGTGTAAGTAAGAAGACTTCAAAGGTTAATAAGAATAGGATGGAAGGTACTTTGGTTACCACTTTTCATGCAAGACAAGATGAAGACTATTGGGTAATTGATAGTGGATGCTCAAATCATATAACTAGAGATAATATTAAAGTCACTAAACTTGAGAGGTATGATGATGGTTTAGTTATGTTTGGTGATGATTCAGGAGCCAAGATTTATGTTAAAGGTTCATTTAGTTTTGATGGAATGCATAGTACTGATGATGTGTATTATGTGAAGGGTTTGAGGCATAACCTTCTAAGTGTTGGCTATAGGGTATATGTAGGATCATCATGGAAAAAGCAAGCCCTTAAGTGGCAAAACATTCAGAAAAATTAGAGTTAGGCAACTTGACATAAAAATTTGAATAAGTTATCTATATTACTTCAAAAATATGTTACAATAGAATTTGTAGCAAATTGAATGTAGTTTCTAATACTAGGTTTGTTTTTAAAAAAAGTAATGTATTTGGTGAAAATTTGAAATTTCAATGCAGTGGTACTTAAATTTTAGGGAAAAAATAAGAAGTAGGTGTCTATCTGACCACCCTAACCACAATAAAATGATAATTAGTTTTTATAATATTTTAGATATAAGTAGAGGACTCATGCCCCAATGTGATGAATATTTTTTTGTAATTTGTTTCCAAGTAAATAATTAATTATGAATTTTTTTTATTATTTTTTTAAATATAAAAACTCGTATGTATGACCACCTTAACTTGGTCAAAACTTTATGAAATTCAATTTTTTCTTTTTAATTCTATAGTATACAAAGCATATAATGTGATGCATGTTTTGGATTCAAAAAATGTGATAATTTTTGAAAGCTATAGATGTTTTTCAATTAGCCTATCAATGACTTTATTCGTAATTTGAATAGAAAATGAATAATAATTACTTATTAAATTCAAGGTAAAGTATAATTTATATTGGTCTTACACAACCAGGAAGGCAACTTGCAATTAGCTTGGAATTTAAAAAAAATTAACATAACCAAAAAAAAATGTTTCACAACCAAAAATAGACCTATTATGTAATATATTAAATAGATTGAAGTGTAGACTCAAAAAATAGATTCGAGATAATAAAGAAAAGTTCATAATCATTCTAGTATTGACAAAACAATCTAGGGACAAAAACCAAACAAACTGTTGTATGCAGAAAACATCCCCTTTAGAATAATACCTATATTTGATTAGATAAAACATAGTACACTAGTTACAACACATAAGCTATAACTTGCATCAAGCATTTGGAAACCTATAGAACTACGAGTAAGGACCTTACGAAATTAAATCTTCCATCCACCACAATTCAAATAAACCCACACAAACTAATTAGGTCAAATCAGATGAAGCCAACTCATAGACGAAGCAAAATAATTAGATTAATTGAATGTTTATCACAAAGGAATATGACATCATTAGTATTTTATTATATACCTAATCAGAACTAAAAAACATCAAAAGTGAAAATGGAGGCTTGGTGGACAAGTGGCATGCCCACAAAATCATTCAAAATCAAAAAATAAGGATTTTACCTTGTAAAACGAAGTGAAGAAAAGTGACAAATTCTGAATTAATGCCTGTAAAGCATAGAATGTTTTAAGAGGTCATTTGTAAAGACAGTATAGTAAGCACTGGGGCATGCACAATCAAACAGATTAAATTTATTTCTTCGATAATGTGAGATGTCTTTTAAGTATTGCATTGTGAAGCATTGTTAAATACTGCCATGCTATACAACATAGCAACAATGATTGCCATTGATTACCATTACTGAAAAATACATGTTCTTCAGTTGATCCATTTGCATAGGCTTTTGGGATTTTTGTTCCAAGTGGTAGAATAACCTAACATCATGCATATTACAATATATTTTTAGAAAAAATGCAAAGTAATAGATGGGTGGAAATAATAATTGAGGAAAAAAAGCATATTTCAAATCAAGACCAGCCAACATACACATCTACAAGAATGATTTTACTTACTCATTTCAAACATGAATGAGTTGCAATTCTCTAAAATTTACAAAAAGAAATAAAACCTGGCAAAAGTCACAAACTGTAGAAATTTATATAGACAAATCATTTATAATACCTGAAATTGTACCATGAAGATTGTATAAAGCTTCATAAATTGTGTATCATAGAAGTCCCCAAAATTGAGTGTTGCAACCTGAATAAAGAAATTCCAATTAAGCACACAAGAAAAAATAACAAAAGGAAGAACCTTATTGCTACAGTAAAGTTAGTCAGAATACAATCAACATAGAAATAAAGATAACATTCTATATATTTGCAAGGATGCATACCTTAGTGAAGCATTATAAACCCAAATTTTTGTAGGCGGGAATCAGAAAAAGATTTAGCAAGGTTTCAAGCTATAACCATCAAAGTACCAAAACAAACAAATGGTTAGCAACCTTACAAAATAGTTAGACTATTGGCATACATCAAGAAAGCCATGATTTCTTAAGCTCACCGGTATCCAACAGTACTTTGCATTCCAATTTCATTTCAGAACAATCTCATTTCCATTCCTAGAAGCAATCTCATCCTACAAAATAGAACAAACATAAATCTATTATGAGAATGAGCAAACCAGAAAAGATAGTTACGATACTTCTATAAGACCGAATATAATTAAATACACGGGCTTAAAACTTTTTTTATTGTATCGACTGAATCATACCAAGGCTGACAATTCTTCCTCTCTCAAATTTCTAGAACAATATACTTCCAATTCTGTATGGTTTTTTCCCAAGTGCTTATAATTATAGCCTGTGAACAAAAATACCCCTCTTTGCACTAGAATCCATTCTTATTAGTGTTGTGGCTAACAAGATCAATGACCTGCCCTTTCTTATAACACTACTGAACATTTTTAGAGAAGCTTGTTTGATTCCTTTGTCTATAAAATTCCATACCAAATAAAGAGCCTACAACTTTAAATTTGATTTCCCTGGGTAGAAGACCCTTATCATTGATCTATAATTGTTACTTAGAGCTTTGTTGTCTTTCATCTTGTGTAGAAATAGGTAAGACAGAGAGATTCATAGAAGGAGGACATGAGCAATCCATGACCTCACCCAAGGTTGGTTGAGTGCATTGGATATAGATTTCCAAATGACGATAATGAATTTTAATGTCATTTATGTCAATATGGTAACTTAAAACTATCATACCATGATTACCTAATTAGTCCTTTGTTTCTATGATAGTTTGTTTTCTCCTATCTTCTTGGTGCTGCTTTTCTCTTCTCAGAAGAAATGTATGCATTAATTTTCATTGGAAACCCTTCCCAACATTTTTTAATTTCTTCCCCCCATTTGTTAGGTGTAAGCCAGAGATATAAGCATCTTCAAGGGATACAAGACTTGGAAAATTTTTGTTTTGCCAGATGTTTCCATTTCCACTGCCCCACTAAGCATGCATGCCAAATATGGAATCCTTAAGAAGGCACGTGGGGGCCCTATTAAGTTTACTTCCCCTTTCTTCTTTTTTCTTTTTTTGATTGATTTTTTTATTATCAAATATAACAAATAACTTTGCACCCAAAAAACACATTATATATATAGACTACTTACACTAGTTAAGTATAATTATGTTTTGAACAAAATGCTTGGAGTCTCTAGGAAAACAATACTTAAAATGCAATTATATATAGTTGATGAACATATTATGCATTACTCTAAATTGTACTATGCTCCTCTATCATGGAATTCTATATAAATAATACTTAAAATGCAAATATATGTAGCTGATGAAAATATTCTGCATAAATTGTACTCTTGCTCCTCTGTCATGGAATTATATATTCTCAAAAATCCGAGGCTAAATGTTGAATAAATCCATGGACTCATGGCATACTAAATTCTTGGAAAAGTAAGGATAAATGTTATAATAAATCCTATTATGTTCCAGATTAGATTTTTGAACTCTAAAATTTGCTCTATTATTTCATCAAGGACCCATATCATTCTAAATTATTGGAAAAGAGCAAGTAGGACAAATAGGAGTCTGGGTTTGAACAAACAAATTGGAGAATGTATGAAATTTGAAGAAACAAGGATGTCATTCTTCAGAATCAGCTACCTTTAAAGAGGAATTGAAATGTTAAGGAAAAAATAGGGTATAGGGTTTGAATAAGAATTTCTTGTTAGAATATTTGAAAATTTCAATATAATTCATTCAAAATTTCAAACATTACAAATACCTTTGCCACCCAATAAAAGTATTACATCTATAGAATGCTTAAGCACAAATCTAAAAGAGGTTCCCAAGTACCACCTCAAGCAAATTTGAAAAAACTAAAAAGGGTTCCCAATTTCCCCATTGAATTTTATTGTATATATTTAACTTGAGCCATTAATTTTCCATAAGCATATATGTTTGTTGTTCACACTTGTTTGAAATCAAAAAATTCATATAAGAATCTAATGTTTGAGTAGAAAATTAAAGGTGCAAAAGCTTAGGGCAGAATTCTGAGTTTCAAAATTAGATCTTAGGGAAAAATCCTAGTGTGGGATATTTCAACTTCAAGTACCAAAAATACATGCCATAGAAGCACAAATCATACAGAGACATATTTACTGGTTTTACTTCAGCCCAATATAACACAAAGAAGGCCTTGAACATGCCCTTTTTGTAGTTTAGCAAAAAGTAACAGGAGAAGAGGATAATACAAAGGAGAAACTGTAGACTTAACTGTTATAAACCACAAATAAAATAGTTGACACTCCATCGATTATAGAACTTGCAATAAAAACAACTAGCAACATAGAAACACCTATTTGAAAAGGAAGAGCACCAAACGATAATTTTTTTATCTAAGGTCCAAGAAATCAGAGACAATAATGCTATTAACACATGGCTTTGCAATATATCTTCTAGTTTGCATCTTTTATTTATCATGTACACAATGAATAAAGATGGGTCAGGTCAAACAAGTAAACTCGTTTACATGCAGTGAACTTTTATAACAGGTGAAATCACATGAGTGAAATCACAAAATCCAAACTAGATGATATGTGTAATGAACTAACGATCAAGTCAACTAATTGAACCTAATAAATCCAAACCGCATGATTTGGGTATTAAACTAACTATTCAAATACACTGCTATTGATATGTAATACACTTTATTTCAAAAATCTTATAACTTGGGTCTGAAATGGTAAAATTGTTCCACCATGCAAGAAAAGATCTACCAACATGACAACTAGAATTTAGAAATGAATCAATGATGCTTTCTTGGGGACAACAAATGGAAGTATATGACAAAAGACACATTTAAAGGAAAGCACAAGTATCCCCTCAAGCTGATTTGAAAAAACTAAGAGAGGTTCCCAATTTCCCCATTGAAGTTTATTGCATGTGTTTAACTTGAGCCATTAATTTCCATAAACATAAATAATTACAAGTACTTCTGAACATTGAAAGATGGCAATGCAAACAAAAATGTAATTTTGATTAAGCGGATTGAACAAAGGATGCAATAATACTCTATTCCTTGGTCATACCATTTTAAATCCTTGTTGAATGAAAAATATGAGGATAATTTGATCCTTTGTTAGCCTACCATTGCTATAGCCTCCCTCCCCACATCATACAATATAGGTGGAGTTACGAATTTTGAAAAGATCTAGGTTTTTTAATAATATTACCTATTTGCTTGCAGACGACCCATAGGTTGAAGAAAATGACAGCTGATGGGTTGAAGAAAATGGCAGCTAGGTCATAATATTTTCTGTAGATCCTAAGCATTAAAAAACCAATGATACCTTCTAGCCACACCAACTGTTATATTCCTTCCTGCCACACCCATTTTAAGCCTTCCCGCTAGAAGAAACTGCATCCTGAGTGTGACACCGCAGCTGTAGTAGCAAATGGGAGAGCCAACTCATAGAGCCATCCAAAAGGTGGGAAAACACCTTAGTTTTATTTTAGGGAAAAAGGTATGAGAAATAATTAATTATATTTTTAGAGAAAAGGTTTTTTTTCTATTTCAAAAATTTAATTTTAAGACAATAAAAATTAAAAATTAAAAAATATAACTTAAATATGTTCAATTTCTATTGTCTTAATTTGAGAAAATATAAAATAAAAAAATATTACTTAAATATGTTTAAGACAAAATTAGTATTTTGTCTTAAATTATCATCTCAAACTGCCCCTCTATGTAGTAGTGTCCACCATCATTTCGCTTACTATGAGGTCAAATCCCCTACACTTTCAAAATAGGCACAAGAAAAGACAAAAAACTAGAATACAAATATGAATAGCCTAGGGTTCAAATCCAACAGCTCCCACACAAAATGAATTCTAACAACAAATGGATTGCAAAGCTCTACCTAGAGTGCATTTTGTCCCTTTACCTTAAGCTTTACTAGCATTTAACATAGATCTAACTGATATCCACAGGCATTTTGTCATTGGTTGAGCTAGGTTCGAGCCATGGAATGTATGCAAAGCTAATTAGTTTTTGTGCCTTTTACTTAACTTTTTCGCGGACATATTCTTTCTCAATCTATTCCACATCCTACAGGCCTACACGTAAATAGGAGGTTTAGAACTATGTATAGACATCCCTCAAAAGCATTGTGACATTTTGTCAGATGTTATAAGTTGGAAATGCTTTGGTAGATACGTAAAAAAAAAGGCAAAGCACGTGGACTATGAGGAGAAATGAGTAGGCATAAAGAAGTTATAAGAAACTCACACAAAATATAGATTGGTTGGTAGGGGAGGATTTAGAGATTCTGAAGCAAATGTGGTTCATCTGGCATAAAAAAAAATTCCACAACCTTTGATAGCATCTTCCATGCACTAAAAGAGGCACTTTATAAAACTGCATGTGTGAGATTGAATGCACAGAGAAGTCACATTGACTATTGAACAAAATTCCTAAAAGAGATGTTAGCTCATGGAACACATTGAATCATCAAGATGTGTAAAGCTCACCAAAATAGTAAATAGTGCAAATTCATGCAAGAAAACATTGATCAGAGTAAAAATTGTGAGCAAAAGGAAATGTTAATATGAAGTGTTGTGGTATATGATTGTATTCTTGATGAGATCAGCATGTTTGGGAACTTTTTTAGTGCTTTAACTATTTAAGAGTAATTCATTAAATCTTATAGTAGAGAAGCAAAAATATACAGATCTAAGCACGAAATGGTGAGTGCCAAATGTACCACAAGAAATGCAAAGAGGTCAAAAAAGCATTGGACTAAAGGATAAATTAACAAATCAACATGTATTTAGTAAAACCAAGATAGAAACTCATGAGAAGCCAAAATATAAGCATGGAATGTAGCCCTCTTTCTAATACCATAATGAAGCACACCTAAATCTACAAATGATCAATCTCCAACTCTCATTAGTGGGGTTAGTTCATACATATGCAAACCTATGAACACTCCTATGAAGTAACACATCAATGCTCCAAAATGCAACAAATAACAAAGATGATCAAAAGACATATAGAAGCATGACATGTACCTATTCCATAGTGGATTGGTGTCACTTGTGCAAAGTGACCCTTTCCCAATCATTTCCAAGATCAATGATAGATGCCTTGTAGATGGAGTGAAATTGACAAAATTAGCTCTCAATTGAAGAGAGTAACTTTGCATAAAGGTTGTGGATGGATTGATGAAGAATGAGCCTTCTATTTATAGAACCTTAAGTTGAAAGAGTACCCAAAAAAGAGCAATGTGGGATAAAGATTTGACAAATAAGAAGGAGCCACTTGTCACCTTGTGAATGGTTAAGGAATGTGCAAGTTTTGGTCAGTGTGCCAATAAATGAGATTGGTTGGCCTTTTCAAATTCATTTTTGGCCCATTGTAGGGAGAAAAAGAGAATTTAATGCCAAGTGGGGGACATGTTTGAGGGGAGTTATTGCCATTTTGGAAGGGACAAGTCAACTTGTTTTTAAAATTCAAGCTTGAGGAATATTCTCCAAAGATTCCTTGTTGAGGCAAAATGAGGAATTAAAATATCAATAAATTGATTTATTTGTGAAAGTGGGAAAACCTAGAGGATGTGATGGGTGATTAGATTAGATTAACTTAGATGATGTTACGTGATTTTCACCCATTTGACTTAGATTTACGGATTGAAATTAAATCAAAGGGAGATGAAAGGTGATTTTAGATTTAATTAAATAAAGGTTTGATTTATTTAATTAAAAGGATGATGATAGGCTTAAATTAAATAAAGTTAACTAATTGAGTATAAATAAATGACCTTAGGAGATTGAATTCAATCAAAAGATGAAAATGTTAGGATGTGATTAAAATTGATTTATCTAATCAAATGAGGTAATGATAGGCTTAAATTAAATAAAGTTAATTTATTCAATTTAAAAGGATAACCCTTGATTTACTTGATGAATGGATTTAGTGAGCTTGATTTATTTAATGAGTGGATGAATATGAATTTAATTAAGTGCATAATGCTAATTTCACATGTCTACAACATCTATTAATCTTCAACCTTACACATGAAGTGTAAAATGATTTCTAGGTTTTTCTCATGCACTAGAATGAGTATGATCATATATGAAGATTGCATGACTGAGTAGAGTGTAAAGACCAATAAAATGAATAATGTTGATAGATATAATTGTGAATATATATGCAAAAATTGAGATTCCCAAAAATAAGAAAAATAACACAATGTGTTAGGAATATTAAGATTGTCTAGAAAATATTTTTCTCGAAAGAAAGTTTTCTAGAAATTAGAAACAATTTGAAATTGTTCAAAATATAGATTTTTCCATAAGTTAGAAAAAGCTAAAAGTTGTCCAAGAAAAGGAACATTCTAGTTTTAGAATTCTCTAGAATACTAGAAGTTTCCAAACTCAACTATAAATATGAAGTTGTTCATTGCAAAGAACACAATGATGAATGTACATTGTTGGATTGAATATAATCAAAGCTAGATTAATTGTTTTTTCAGCTATTTCTCTTTTTCCTTGTTTGTTGTTAGTATTTTTCCATGTTTTCTATTATTATTTGAGTTATATTTTGGGCTTGTTATTACATGGTATCAGAGAAAAGTTTGGCTAGAAATATATTGCTAGAGTGATTTTTTTGTAGGGTAGATATATTGATGGAAGTGGTTTGTTTGTAGAGTTGATATATTGTTGGAGTGACATATGATTGCAGGGTTGTTATTTTGCTAGAGTAATATTTGTTTAAAGGCTGATTTTTCTTTTGTGGATAACATTAGATCTACAAATGACATGTTGCATATCTTTGATGGAAGTGGTTTTGAAAATTAGGAGATTGTAGTCAAGAATGATTTGAGAGAAAATTCCCTATGGAGGATAGTGAATAAGGAAATTAGAGAAACTAAAAATGATAGAGAAAAGGAGTTGTGGATTTGCAAATTGGAGCAAGCAAGAGGTATTATTGGTAAAGCTTTGAGCCCCAATCTGAATAAAATATTGGCTGATGTTGATAATCTAATAGAGCTATGGGATAATTTAGAAAAAAATATAAAGATGCATATATTGCTAGCATGTTTAGTACAAAAGAAAAATTGATGAACTTAGATCCATCTAATTTTGAAAAAATGTCTGATTACTTCAATGAAGTTACTTTTTTAAATGCAAAAAAATATTTCAGTTGTTTGCAATGGTTGAATGTAAGCTTCCACAACCATGTTTAAGGTATTTAAGGAATTAAGGAAAATGATTCTTCAACCAAATCCCAATACCCCACAACAAAATTTTGATCAATTTTGTAAGTATGTTTTAGATGAAGAAGTTTAGCTTATTAAAGAAGGATATATTAAGAAGAATCATGAATATGCATCTAAGAGTATTTTTTTTAGAAATGATGGAAAAGAGAATTGGAAAGGAAATAATAAATTTCAAAATAATGAAGGTTCTAACCTTTTTTCTAGAAATGATGGTGCAAAAAAGCAAGTTGGAAGAAAACCCATTATTTGCAAGTATTGTGGAGGTTAGAATCACATGGAGAAATTTTGTTTTAAGAAGAGGGATAATGAAAGGAAGCAATATAAGCCTAATCAAGAAAGGTTTAATGATGGCAAGATGGATAAAAATAGATTTCTAGTTGTTTCGTTTCAAAAGCAAGGAAAAGGTATGGAGGTAACTTCTGGACAAATAAATAAATACACTATTAAAGGGGGTTATTTTGCTTCAAATTTTAATAGAGAATGGATTCTATATTTAGGAGCATCTGATCACATGATTGGAGATAGATCTTTATTTGTTGATTTTAATGAAGAAACAATTTAGATCAAGAAATAACTATTAGCAATAAAATGAAGCTTCCAATTTTGGGTATAGGGACTATTAATGTAACAAATGGGTCTTTGAAAAATGTTTTATTGGTTGAAGGATTAGGGGTCAATCTTATTTCAGTAAATAACATAGTTCAAGCTAGATATGACTTTTTTGTCACTACTAATCATGTTAGTGTTAGAGATAGAAAAGACCCAAGCAATATAATTGCTATTAGTAGAGTTGATCATGAAGAGAGTCTATTTAAATTTGTTCGCTTTGTTGATGATGAATACACATTCTCTCATCATTTTATTGCTTAGATTGATTATATGTCAAAACTTTGGCATTGTAGACTTGAACATATAAATTATAGAAAATTACAAGACATTATTAGAATGGATATGGTTAGAGGATTAACAAAAAAATAAGCTTTTGAAGGTGTTTGTGAATGATTTGTTTTAGGGAAACATCATCAAGATCCTTTTGAGTCAGGTAAAGCATGGAGAGCTAATATGAATCCACTCCAACTCATTCATAGTGATTTTATGTGAACTAGGCTATCTTTCACTTTCATGTGTCAGGTACCTTCTCACTTTTATTAATGATTATAGCAGGAGAGTATGGGCTTATTTTCTTGAAAGTAAAAATGAAATATTTGAAGTTTTTCAAAAGTTTATGGTATTAGTTGAAAATCAAAGTGGGAAAAGAATTAAATTTTTTAGGAGAGAAAATGGGGGTGAACATTGTAATTATGCATTTGAATTATTTTGTGAAAGTTGTGGTATTAAAGTGAAAAGAACAAATCCACATACCCCTCAACAAAATGGAGTGGCTAAATAGATGAATATAACTCTTCTAGAAAGGGCTCATTGTATGTTGCATTTTAAAAGCCTACATAATAAATTTTGGGGTTTGGCTATTTCTTGTGTTGCACATATTGTAAATAGAATCCCCACTGAAACTCTCAAAAATATCACCCCTAAAGAAGCATGGAGTGGTAGGAAACCTCAGATTGGATATTTTAAAGTATTTGGGTGTATTGCTTGGGCACACGTTCATGATGAAAAGAGACACAAGTTAGAACCAAAGAGTCACAAGTGTTTGTTGATGGGTTATAGTGAAGAATCAAAGGCTTACAAATTATATGATTTGACAACAAACAAAGTCTTTGTTAGTAGAGATTTAAAGTTTGATGAGAATTCAAAACTTACAACCACTTCCTCTCACTCTACAACAACAAATGCTTCTCATTTTTTAGATAATTTAGAAAGAAATGGAGACTACATTGATTAGGATGAGTTGTGCACTTCTACTAATGATGAAAATACCATCAAGAAAATGAAACAACTAATTTTTTTGATCAACCATTTTATGCAGGTAGTGATGATGAAGAATAAGATTTTTTAGCTAGAAAAAAGACAGGAAGCATTGAAGATATATAGGGGAAAGAATCAAAATTTAAATGAAGGAATGGTATTGCTTTTATGGCCAAAGTATTATAGATTAATGATTGAATTTCATATGAGTAGGCTAGGGGGAGGGAAGAATGGGAACAAGCTATGAAAGAAGAATATGATTTAGAATTGGGTGGTCATATAGATGACCAAAAATCTATTGGAGGCTATGAATTTCATCTTAGATCAAGTCCTATTATACAAAGTAGTGAAAAGCAAACAACTACATCATTGTATTCTTGTGGAGTAGAATGTAGAGCAACATAAGAAGCAGGAAAGGAAGCAATTTAGATTCAAAAGGTGAACATTAAGGAGGGATAGTAATATAATGTTCCCCCCCTTTTGTATTTGCTTTGTATTATTCTAGCCAATCTTAAGTGGGGATGTTAGGAAGATTAAGATTGTCTAAGAAATAATTTTCTAGAAAGAAAGTTTTCCAAAAATTAGAAACAATTTGAAATTGTCCAAAAGATAGTTTCCAAAAGCTATCCAAGAAAAGGAACAATATAGTTTTAGAATTCTATAGAATACTAGAAGTTTCCAAACTCAACTATAAATATGAAGTTGTTCACTACAAACAACACAATGATGAATGTATATTATTGGATTGAATATAATAAAAGCTAGATTAATTGTTTTTTTAGCTATTTATCTTTTTCCCTATTTTCTATTATTATTTGAGTTATATTTTGGGCCTTTCTTTTACACAATGAAGATTATGAATGAGGATAGATAAGGAATGTCATTGTCACTTAATGACAAGGTAATAAAGGTAGAAATGCTAAAAATATAAAATCAAAATAAGGTAATGTATGATCATAAGTTGATTAATTAGTAAATGTGTATACCATATTATACATTATGTACAATTAGTTATAATTGGATCATGTATGATTTTAAAATGTGTTGTATAAATTAAAAAATAAAATGAATCATATTGTCATTAGTATGTATCATATGGAAATAGGTGTTTATTGGCTATCAAATTTGTGGCTCCAAAAATCCTAAAGATACTTAATAACATGATAAGTTAATTACATTAACTTAGATATAAAGGTAGGAGTTTTTATTAGACAATGGACAATTAGGCATCAAGTGATAAGAAATGACATGTGTTCTTCTTTGTTAGGTTCTTATAAATCTACGAGTGTGTTTTTATAAGGTTAGAAATAGGAAAATTAAAAAACAAATGCAAGATTATAATCCTAGCCTTGATAAAACCATGTCCTTTTTGGGAACTATGAATAGAATAGAAATACCTAATTTAATGCAATTAAAAATAATATTACACATGCAATAAAATATGTAAAAAAAATTGCACTTCATATAAATCCCCTTAACTTTGTGTACACATGTGCAACTTGCAAATAAATTTAGTAGCTTGGAATATTGAAATTTTAATTAACTCTTTTCTTGCAAAATATTTAACACAAGTGTTAACTCTAAACCATGAAAGAGGGAGGACCCAAAAATACTCTTTAATGTGAAAATTGTATTTAAATATTATAAAATGGTGGTGGGAGGATAAGTTAGAGTCAAATGATTCCTTGATCACATATTTTTGACATTCAAAATGTATATTTTTATGTATTTATCACATTCATTATTAATCATGATTTGTAAATTCATAACTAAAAATAAAATCCCATATAATGTACCAAAATGATGTATTTCAATTACATCTTGAAATATTTTTATAAATCAAAGTTTTGAGGACTAAATAGCAATACAATAATAGGTTAATAAATAAACCCTTTTGTATAAATAAATCATACATATCTCATAATATATTTTGTTAACCTCTACTATTTTATTCTATATTTCATGATCCTCTGCTAGCCCATTGAAAACTAGCCTCTATGTAATGCCCTACCGTGCGAACCCCAAAGGAACTATTAATGACACAATATTATTAAAAAAAAAAGAACATAATAACTTACTTAAGTATAACAATATTACATTGTTCAAAGTTGCACAACTAATTCCCTTGGGGTACACAAGGACATTACTACACTAACCCATAACGAAGATAATAAGATAATAATTAAACAATTACGTAACTCTATTCATTCTTATATCATCATTTAAGATATCCATTAACTATATCCATATTAATAACATATGTACATATGACAACAAATGAAATTATAAAGATATTAAGCATTTATATTTCCATAGATATAACACAACATAAACAACTATTACAAATGATAGTTCCTAAACAAATACATGGCCTGAATATACATTACATCCATATGATAGTACAATACAACTGTCTGAAAATACATCTCAATAACCACATAAAAATTACATCATGGTCATCCCAACCCACGTGGGAGATGATACATCAATGAATACATTATATCTAAGGCATAAACATACATCTAGTATATAAGGACACTGGATCAAACAACATCTGCCAAAATGCTGCAATAAAAGATACATCTGCAACCAAAAGGGAACCTAACGAGGTGCGAAGCATGTTACACCCAACCACCCCTATGCTAGGAGTGGACAAGGAAGGATCCCCGACCAAGCACGTATAACAATAACACAATACTAACTCCAGACAGACAACTAAACATCAAAGACCACATAGAAACTAAACGACTATAAATCCAAAAGGCATAACAACAAACACCTCAGAATGCAGCAATAAACCACTCTCCAAAACTACAACTAGTCACAACACAATATCAATAAAACTCAAGACATAACATCAAAGACTACTTCCAGAGGACACCAATAAAAAAAACCAAAACAAAATGCTAGAGGAGAGTGTCATTGCATGGTTTAACATGGATTATCTAGACAACCTGTTACAAGGTGTCACCTCCATCTCAACATGGATTATCTTGACTACCTAGTAAAGGTGTCGCCTCCATCTATGGTTCTCCTAATAGCCTATCTCAAGGTGCTGCTCCATAGGGTTACTCATGCAGAATCATTAACCTTTCGTGAAGACAAGGAAATGATCTTGCCAGCCACAGCCTTCTCAGTCCCCTTTAGTTTGTGATAGCACTAACAGCTGGACAAGGCATCACAATTATCTTGTTAATGTTTGATCCCCACCTATGGTTAATTACTTAAGTTATCACCCATTAATATACCTCTATGTGGGTTACCCTGACAGCCCCTTTGTGCGTCAGCCCCCACTTAGAGCCACTCTCTCTAAACATTCAACACAAAAAGGATTATATCACTAGAAATACTGAACCAATCAAATGGATCATTTGTGAGGCATAACCCTCTCCCCAAAACATACGTAGAATCATTCACAAACGATACAATCCAAATACACATTAACATCACAACTGAAGCCAAAACCTATGGACAACATGAAATTACTAGATCAAACACAAATAATAGTATCCCCACCTCTAGAAGTTCCTAAACAATAACTTAAATCTCTACAACCGGACTATCTAGCACTAGGGTATTCCCGCAAGACATAAACCCAAATAAAAGAAAATCACAATTAATTTGAATGAATAATTTTGAGAGAAAGCAACTACACAACAATACCACCAAACTCTTTAAATAAACCACAATTTTTCCACAATAGAATAAATTGATTACTTGGGAAGATTCATTCAATTCAAATACATAATTTATTTATCATTTACACAATTACATTACCACATTGCAATTTTCTTAAAATTATCATTTTAACTTCATCAACACAACATATGATTTATATATATATATACAATAAAACCTATGGATTAAAAATCATTACATAAAAATATATATTATCAAAATTTATAAAATCTCATTCTAAAAAATTATTATATATCTACATAATTATATATATACATATATATATATATAATTATATTATAAATCAAATTTGAATTCTAATTAAAAAATCAAATTTAAACAAACTCAAACAAATGAATTTAATTTATTTTTAATAGAAAGAAACCTTTTTTAAAAACAAACGCCCCCACTGCCTGTGGTACTCAGTACCATAGCTGCTTGTGGTACTGCATACCACAGAGTGGCAGGCCCGCAACCCCACTCAACTGCATACTACAACCCTCAACTGTCATGCTAAGTTGGGTGTGGTTGCGTACACTGGTATTGGGGGCCGGGGGTGGTAGGGCACCCGCCGACTACTCCCACCCAAAAATTTAATATTAAATACTTTTTTTTATTTATTGGTTTTTTTAATAATTTTTCTATTATTTATTTCATTTCATAAATTAAAAAAAACTTTCAATTGCAGATTTCAAATTCTAAAAATGAAAAAAAATATAAATGTTTTTATATATATATATATATATATTAATTTTATTTTTCAAAAATACCCCTAATCATGGATATCTATGCAGTACATAGAGTACATAGGTCTACAACTATGTAGGTTATAAAATAAAACAAACTATATAAAAATAAAGCATATATTTATTTATTTATTCTATATCAACATATATATACATATATTTATGCAAAATTTATAACATAAGTAATATGAACATTCAAATTTTCACACTAGTTATTTCCATTTCAACAATAAATTTCATAGTTATGTCGAAGAATTTCTGAAATTTCTACTATAGTCTTCCTACCAACGAATTCAAGGGTTTTTAATCTGAGCAAGTTTTCAAATCACAGAGCTTCTTTCAATTGAATTTTATTTTAAGCACAGTAAACAGATTCTATTTAAAAAAAACAATAAAATAATAATGAATAACAAAAGAATCCCTTTTGTAGCCTCCTTTCGATTTCCTTTTGCAGCTCTCTTTCTGAATCTATCTTCCTTCCAAAACAATTGTTTTTCCAAGAAGCCCAAACAAAATTCTTTTCTTTTCATTTATAGGCCCCAAAAATAATAGAGAAAATCTTGTGTGTGAATAATTCCCCCACAAAAATAATAAATCAAAATAAATAAAGCTCTTTCACTTTTCCTCAAAAATCCTCTCTTTCTCATTGGTCCTTTCTCTAGCTTTTAAAAGCACAACTTATCTACAATTTTAATTAAAAATAATTTATTTTATCAAAACATTATCCACACATGATTTTCTAATTTAATATTAATAAAAAGATAATATTTAATTATCCTCATCAATATTAATTTAATATAATTATTTACACTTTTAATTAATTAAATCATTTTTTTAATTTACAATATATTTAAATTTAATATTTTACCAACTCACAATTAAATCAAATAACAATACAACATTAATTAATTATCTTATAAAATAAGATTAATTAATTAAACACTAACCATAAATAAAAGTAAATACCCAACAATCAAACTACATAATGACAAGGACAAAACTTTAGTCATGACACAACAACTCATACCAAAACAACAGACTTGGGATGGGGACACTTCCAAACCTACTCCCTTTTTCAACATTTACTTGTTAGGTTAATTTAATGCCCACCCTATCCTGTCAAAGTAGGTGGAATCAAGAATTATTCTTGCAATCCTACATCCAAATAAACATCAAGTAGCACATGTATATATACATAATCAAAACATACTATCGTGAGAGGGAATTGCAGCATAGTAGGGTACTCGTAAATGAGTGATGCTACACTGTCCTCTCACCTAAGCTATTCTAACAATTACAATATCAATGATGAAATATCATTTTAAACAAACTAATCATATGATAACATGATTACTTAACTACTACATCATAATATAATACTGAATCCAATTAACATCACCATAGAATCATCACATTGACATATAAAATGTTAATGAACAACCATTTGAATAAACAAATAATCCAAACAACACATAGAGTATCATAAATCATACTAATAATGTCACAAGCAACAATTAACTAAACTATGCATCCGCACACATCAAGTCAGTGAATAAATCACCATCACAAATCAGCATCACACTAACACACAAGAGAAACCAATAGTAGCAAATAGTATCAGAAACATGGGGGTATTAGACTCTGCGAGTTCATAATGTAATGCCCCGCCATGCAACCCTAGGGAAAGTTGCAATCTACAAGTTAAACACACTAATTTTTTTTTGTTTAAGTACATTTACAATTTGGTTTACTACTTATTGCCAACAATCCCTAAGACTACGTGACTGAGTTTACTTTAATCCATACATGAACATTAAATAAATCCATTGCATCATATTACTTAACACATAATTGTTCATACATTCCATACATTATAAAATTAAATTAGAGATATAAGCATTCCATGTGTTTCCAACAGTACCCTGTACAATAAGATTACAATGCTCATTCCCCGAATGAGGTACTTCCAAGATATAAAAATTACATTACAATTTCCACCTCGATACAGAGAGGGGTATAAATTACACAACAACTAAAAGAATAAAGTAGGAGAAGAACTGAATTCCCATGAGCTCTCCATCTAGAAATCTTGACCACATGAACAAGAAGAACCAATTGATTAAAAAGCACGTGCCACCCAACCATGTGGAACCTAAAGGCCCCACTCCCTCTGTGCTAGGAGATAGTAACTAGGATTCCAAGGCAAGACCTTCTACCTCTAGACATAGGCTACACAACTAATACAAAATAATCACAAGTACTCATCACATGTATAGGAAGGTCAAATGAACAATGCTTGCACAATTCTCACATCACTAACATAAGTTACATTGCTTCCAGATATATAATAGATCGAGAGTGTCACAAAGATCAAATACACAGATAGTTGACTTAGGAAGAGTGTCATCGCATAGCTCATCAAGGGTTATCCTCTGGGAATCTTCCTAGGCTCCGGCCCCCACTCCATGGATTATCCTGGTGGCCTCTACTGAAATCCCAACCCCCATGCTTACTCATGCAGAATCAAATACCTCTCGTGGGGACAAGATAGATGATCTTGCCATTCTAGGCCTTCTCATCTCATCCCAAGTCTAAAACAAGCCCTTGGGTCCATGAGTGAGGCATAATTTATCTTGCTTAATGTTTGATGCAACCTAATCTTCTAAATTTTTATTTAGTTATCACTGAATTAACCAACTTGCAAAGGGTTATCCTTGGCACCACTTTGTGTGCCGGCCCCAATTGCAAGCCACTCTTCTAAGACAACTCACACGGTGAAAACCACAATAGGATTACAAGATAATACGACCTATCCAATACAACGAGGTAAAAAATCAAGGGAACTCACTCTAACACATGAGGCAACAAGGTCAAGACCCTCTCCAATCACTAGAGGAAAAATAGAATACAACTCCACTCCTTCCAAGGGAGGTACAAACCACATAACCCTCTCCTATTCCCAAGGAGACACATATCATCCCCATTCATGAAAACCGGGTGATCAACATGGTGTAACTATGCACATTTTCCACAACACATCAAAAGTTGACTTTCATAAAGACAACTCACAACAGGATACAAATCCCCTATTTGGAAGACTTCACACAATGATTCTATACTCCCAACATCGAGAAAGAATGAATAAACATTAAAAACATTTCAAGCAATTAAATAAAATAATATTCAGATTTCCTAAATCCAATCAATCACAGTTTTTCCTTCCTTACATTTATCTAATTAAAACTCTAAATTTCATTCCACGTCATTGCTATAAATCAAGTCATTCCGTCATCCTTAGTTTCACAACCAATTCATAATCAAACAATTTATTAACTAACATCATTTAACTAAAATAAATCTTTCATTGATTCACAATTTCGCAACTATAATTATAATCAAAACACTTAAATAATAAAGTCATTTAGCTAACATCTAAATCAATTTACTTACTCTAAATTTCATATTATTTTCATATTCAATGCATTTAAATAAAGCAAGGCATTTATCTTATACAATAAAACCTATTTCACAATAAAATTCCTTATTCATTAAAATATGTATAAATTCCATTAAAAACATCTATTTAATCCAATATTTCAATCCCCTTAATCAAGCAATTTAATTACACTTAACAAATTATTTTAAAAAAATCATAAATATAAAAATATACATATATATATACTATACATATATATTTATCTAATTAAACATATATACATAATATATATATTACATATATTTATATATATTTAAATTAATTATTATTTAAAGAAATATTATTTAAATATTATAATAATATTATATATATATATATAATATATAATATATTATACATATAATATAATATATTATATTATATATAGTATATATATATTATCATATATTAATATTAATATAATATTAAATAATAATTATAAAATAAACATAAAAAAAATGAAATCCAAAGTTTCGTTGGAAATCCATGAAGCCCTAAAGGTTGCGGCCAGTGTGAACTTCACGCAGTCTGTGGCTTACGGTCGCGGCCTATGTGTGGTTCACATAGCCCGTGGTCATTCCCACCGCGGTCTATGTGTTCCACACACAGTCCATGGTCTTTTGATTGCAGCCTATGTGGTGGCAGTGGGGTTTGACCTCCCACCCCACAATACAAACAAAAATTATTATTTTTTTTCACAAAAAATATTATTTTTTTTCACAAAAATTAATTATTTTTTTTCACAGCGATTGCTTATGGCGAAAATATAGGGCATTTTTCTGGCTTTTACCCAAAATCCAAAATTTTCAAATATAACAAATATATTTGTATATATATTTGTGAATATATCCATGTATTGATATGCATGGGTATATTCACAAATATATATACCCAGATTTCAAACTCAAATTGTGAAAATAATCCAAACCCATTTCAAGAATATAACTTATTTTCAAAAACAACAAAATGGGTTTTCAAAATCTAGTTCTAAAATAGAGTTTTCTTTGATTTTTTTCTATTTCATGGTGTAAATTTCTTGTTTAGTTTCCATTTCCAAATCTATCTACAATTTTGCAAATTTGAGAACTTTTCCATGAATTTCATTGAATCTAAAATTACATTTTCAATCATTTAACCTCATTCAAAAGAAGCAAGAATTAGAAGGAAGAAATGATGGAACCTTGTGTTTTCTCCAAAATTTGGAAGCTTTCAACAATGGAGAATTCCAAGCCCTCCTTCAATTCCACAATTTTAGCCACCTCCAAGCTCTCCACCAAAATCCAACCAATAGTTTTTTTGCCATCAAGAATGAAATCTCAACTCCTTTCATAAGGATTTCCCCCAAAATTTGGCCAAACCCTAAGATGCCCACTTACTAATTTTTAAATCATAAAAGACTATTCCATTTTTTTAATTTTAAAAATACTTTTAATTTCAAATATAATCTCATGTAAATACATAATTTCATTTAAAACTAATCTCTAATATGATCTCCATTTACCTTTATAATTTAAATCCAAATATTCCATAGAGTCAAAATAACTCCTTTATTTAAATTGTTCACTAATAATCAAATCAATTAGCATCCCAATCTAATCTCATTAATTAAATAAATCAAATCTATCAGTAGCCAAAGAATTATTTTATTAATTTAAATTGAAATAACCGACAGAATAAATTGCATTTAAATATTGAAACTAAATACACTTAATGATCATCTAGGCTATATCTACTATTTAACAGACATTAAAATAAAGAAAGGATTAGTCAACCAGAGAGGAACGAACATAAGTCAAACCCACTACACATGATGACTACTATTACTAGGGTGACGACTTGACACAGAAACTTAGCTACAATCTCCCAATCGATTACCATTGGTTATTGGACACACTCAAACCTATGAAGCTAGGTGGAGTCGATGTCATGTACCTACAAACCTGCAAGCCAAGAGAATGTTGAACATGCAATATACATATATATATAAGACACACTGTGAAGTGGAAATCTCAGAAATCGTAGGGCGCTCGCAAGCGAGTGATACGATTTCGTCCCCTTCACCAATACAGTTTATAAATTGACAAGTCTAATCCATCAACAATATAATTGAAGCATAAAGCATTTTAAATTAACACTGATTATACTAATTCACAACATGTCATAATGATAACATATAATTAAAAAATCCCATCACATCAAATATAATTTTCATATCGCTAAACAGATAGCGGTCAAAGTAACCAAGCATTAAAATCGAAGTGCTATAAGTAGAAAAACATACATAAAAACACTGATCAAACAAACAAGCAACATGGAGGGGTGCTACACATAATATGTTTGATTATCCCCTTTTATTCCAGTCCAATTGTACCCTCTCTCATTTCAAGTTGTGTTCCATTATCCCCTCTTGGTCTTGTCTCTTTAACCATTCTATATTATACCACTTCCCTCCATATTTTATCTTATACATAATACCCTTATGTTGATGCCAAAAAATGCTACTCCACTTCCTAGAAAAAAATATCACTCACAAGGCTAAGTTTATCATCATATAAGTGAGATCATCTCATCAAAAATTTGTGGAGGGTTAATGTCCAACTCTATGAGAGTTGGTTTTATCTCCTAATCTTTAAGATATATTAGACTCGAGAGGTTGTTCCCAAGGGTATACCTTAACATCTATTGAAATCACATATAATGAACAAAAAATAATCAAATGATAGCCAAATATAACCTACCTACTTGTCCCCAAAGATGATCATTGAACCAAGCAAAAAAATGTACAAATACATACAATTCATTCATTTTGAGGCTCAATGAATATTGATCCCTAGTTATATCATGGGGTTATGAATGTATACAAAATAGTCCTACTCTTATACTATTGATTTATGTTTATTTATGGATGAATTAAGACTGGCTAGGTAGACTAGAGACTAGTGCATGCAATGGGTTATAAAGTCATAGGTAACAAGAAAGAAAACCATTAAAGAAAATATAGAAGAATTCATTTGGGCACATTG
>VDFB02254097.1:0-67824 GCA_007258455.2 Sequoia sempervirens | reverse complement strand
ACATATAGTGATAAGTATATGATTAAAATAAATTATGCTTTTTTAACATAATTTTAAACCTTTTAATTTTAATTTTAATTTTAAATCATAATTTTAATTTTTTTAGTATAAGTCTAATGGTGAAATTTGTATACCTTTACCATTTTTAATGTTTGAAGTTTATTTTAAAACTTTATTTGCCTTATAATGATATATTCAACTCTGGGAAACTAATTATGCCAAGAAACATTTTGCACTTGTATATGAGCGTTAGTTTTAAAAACAATTTTAAACATATGATTAATTTAAATTATTTTACTCTTGAACACTTGTTGCTTTAAAATTAAAATAAGTCATTGCATTAATTTTTTTACTATAAGTGTAAGGGTGAAATGCGTCCTTTTCCATTTTTTTTAGTTTAGTGTTTATTTTTAAATTCTACTTTGTCTTGGATAATGCAATTATATTCAATCCTTCAAACTAATTATGTCAAGAAACATTTTGTCTTAATGCACTTATATTCAATCCTCTAAACTAATTATGTCAAGAAGCATTATGTCTTAATGAAATTATATTCAATCCTCTAAATTAATTATTTGAAGAAAAATTATGTACTTGTATATGGGTGTTAGGGTTCAAGTTAGTTTTCAATTAAGTTTAGGGTTCAATTAGGGTTAGAATTCAATTAGGTTTCAGGGTTAGGGTTAGATTTCAATTAGGTTAGGGTTATGGTAAAGTTCACTATTAAGATTAGGGCAGGAGGTTCAATTAGGGTAATAATTTAATGAGGGTTAGGGCTCAATTATGCTTACTATTACAAGTAAGGTTAGGGTTCAATTAGGGTTAAAGTTAAGTTAGAGTTCAATTAGTGTTATGATTCAATTAAGGTTATAATTTAATTAAGGTCAGAGTTTAATTATGGTAATAGTAAAGGTTAGAGTTATAATTCAATCAGGGAACTAAACATGGAATGAGGGTTAGAATTAGAATTAAGGTTAGATTTAAGGCTAAGATTAAAAGTCAGTTAGGGTTACGATTCAATTAGAATTAGGGTTCTAAGATGAATCTTGGGGTCAATATTAGGTTGAAGGTTGGTGTTAGGGTTAGGGTTAAATTATGGTTAGAATTTTAAAATAAATCTTGGGATAAATATTAGGGTTAGGGTTCAATTAGATTTTGAGTTATAGTTTGTGTTTAATTAGGTTTACATTTCAATTATGGTTAGGGTTAGGACATGGTTCAATTAGGGTTAAGGTTGAGGTTTGGGTGATAGGATAAAGATTGGGGTAAATCTTAAGGTTAGGGTTAGGACTCAAGTTAAAATAATTTTAAATAAAATAAAATAAAAATGTATTTACTAACTTATGTATTTCCATAATTAAACTTTTAACTTAAATTCTAAAAACACATATCAATAAATTTTAAATTTTAATAATGACCTACTTGATTTGATTGATTTAATAGTAGTAGGCATGCACGGAGTATGGACAGCTGACAAACCATGAGCAGCAAGTATGTATGCCCATCATTCCCATCGGTGCATTATCCAAGACAAAGTAGAATTTAAAAATAAACACTAAACTAAAAAAAATGGAAAAGGACACATTTCACCCTTACACTTATAGTAAAAAAATTAATGCAATGACTTATTTTAATTTTAAAGCAACAAGTGTTCAAGAGTAAAATAATTTAAATTAATCATATGTTTAAAATTGTTTTTATAACTAACGCTCATATACAAGTGCCAAATGTTTCTTGGCATAATTAGTTTAGAGGATTGAATATAATATCATTATAGAGGCAAATAAGGATTTTAAAATAAGCACTAAACATTAAAAATGGTAAAGGTATACAAATTTCACCATTAGACTTATACTAAAAAAATTAAAATTATGATTTAAAATTAAAATTAAAATTAAAAGGTTTAAAATTATGTTAAAGAAAGCATAATTTATTTTAATCATATACTTATCACTATATGTTTTCTCATATTTATAGGCAAGGAAAATTTCTCTAAAATTAACTAACATTTTCATCATGATGAAGTGATGGTAAAAATAACTAATTTTTTGATTCATCAAACTACGATCTAGTAAAAAACTAATCTATTTAACTTTTGTATGGTAAACTTGTTTATGATGAACACTTATAATTTTTTTTTAATTGAATTTGATTTTTTGTTTTTTTTATTTAAATTATTTTATATGGTAAAGGTATACAAATTTCACCATTTTACTTATATTAAAAAAAATTAAAAGTAATGACTTATTTTAATTTAAAAGCAACTTGTTTAATAATAAAATAACTTAAATTAATCATAGGTTTAAAATTATTTAAAATAAAGTAT
Source organism: Sequoia sempervirens (assembly GCA_007258455.2). Classification (NCBI taxonomy): domain Eukaryota; kingdom Viridiplantae; phylum Streptophyta; class Pinopsida; order Cupressales; family Cupressaceae; genus Sequoia; species Sequoia sempervirens. Next base: position 65,498 of record VDFB02254097.1, on the reverse strand, counting down.
AGCCTATTTTAATCATATATACTGATCACTATATGTTTTCTCATATTTATAGGCAAGAAAATTTCTCTAAAATTAACTAACATTTCCATCACCATGAAGTGATGGTAAAAATAACTAACTTTTCTATGGCTAAACTTGTTTATGATGAGCACTTATAATTTTATTTTAATTGAATTTTAAGGATTTTTTATTTTTTTATATAATTTTTTTAATAAGAAATTGTCATATTCTATGACTATCATAATTTTAATTTTTTAATTATTCTCTTTAATTAAATTAATTTAATATATATTTTAATTATTCTCATTCATTAAATTAATTTAATATCAATTTACATAACATACATACATAATTATTATATGATTTTAACTCATTAAAGCACTTAAATATTATATATTAATATTATTTACATCTAATATTTTAATATAAAAGAAACTTGTTCAATATTTAAATAGTTTAAATTAATCACAAGTTTAAAATTGTTGTAAAGAAAGCCAAACTTATGTTAATCATGTACGTATCACCCTATGTTTTGATATTTATAGATAAGAAGACTCTCTCTAAAATTAACTAATAATTTCATCACTATAAAGTTAGGTAAAAATAACTAACTTTTTAATTCATCAAACTACAATCTAATAAAAAAGAATTCTCTAAAATTAATAATGAAATTTCAAAAATAATAATTCTCTCAAATTTCAAAAATAATTAAAAATAATAAAATAATGGATGTTAATTTCCAATCTAATCTCTACATCTCGAACAAAAATTCTTGGAATTAACACAAGCAAAGAAATTTAAACACTAAATCAATCTCAAATTAACTCTCCTACATGAAAAGTAAAGGTAACTTTTGAGATTACCAACCATCATTTTAATAAAATGCATAACCAGAATAACACGCCTACAAAGAAACTTGCATACAGTTAGACTGAATCTTACAATAGAGCATAGTCATACAACAAAATAATTGGAAAATCAGACATTATCAGCCATTATTAAATTGTAATAATGACTTGCTTTAATATTTTTTTTTCCAACCCTAAATATAAGGCTTTGTAAGAGTAGCGAAACTTTGATTTGATTGATTTAATAGTAGTAGGCATGCACGGAATATGGTACGCGTACAGCACTGACGAACGGTTAGCAACAGGTATGTATGCCCATCGTTCCCATCGGTGCAAATTGTCGTCTCTATAGACAGTGACGTTCATGACTCTCTAGCATGTCAATAGAAAATGGATGCAATGATTGTTTAATCTCATAGAGATAACATAAGCTACAAAGCACGTCAACCGCAAATGATTTTGAGAGCTATTTTGCACTATGACAAGTCACTTCAACAAGTGCAACAAAAAATTGCAAGGATCATATGGCTATATTTCTATCTTTACAATTATAAAACAATCAATCTTGCATCATGTTTTTAGGTGTAGAAAATAACAAAATATAACTCCTAGATCTCTCATGCAAGAAATTTGAATACTGGTCATCTACTAGTTTAACCATATGCAAATGGTCATAACATGTTTTCACTGTATCGAGTTACTAGTATTTCATATTAGTGTAGGGGAAGTTCCAAACATTTGAAATGTGCACATGGGCATTATAGCACAGTACAAATATTATTTTTTGTGCCTAGGTTTTGTGTTATTGGATTTTGTGTGAAAGTTGTTGAAGATTGTAATGATTGTAAGCATAGTTCTACAGAGTTTCCTGACGGGAGGACACGGGGACGTTGTTTCAGGGACAGGGGGACCAAGGGCCTAAGTTTGGGGACGGTGGGGAATGATGACGAGGTGGCAGCAGGGTGCTGAAATACATATAGTACTTGAAAAAATAGTTATAAAAAGATGTACAAGTATAAGAATTATACATCTTGGAGACAACTAGGAGTCCCCTAGAGGTCTTGAGGACACCCCGATGTCATCAAAGTCCTAGTGGAATCTTGGAGATGACGATGCTGGTGGGGGGATGGTGGCACTGGTGGGCTGGTGGCTGCAAAAAGAACACTTGCATCAAACAGAACCAAGTGAATTAAAAGATTGCCCATTTAGTTTTCTTGCTGAAAACTAATATGTTCCTCATTGAGAACTGGGGTACTATTAGGTTGAATTAAAGCTTCTATGTGTAGCAACCAGTTGTAGACCAAACACTCATTCTGCAAATTCAAAATTTGCTAATTGTCTCTGAATAAGATTAAATTTCTTGATTAAGTCAAACAAACATTATTGTCTTTGCATTTTTTTGAGTCTGTCACCACTGATCTTGGATTTATCATCACAGTTCCAGCACGATCTACAAAAATAAAGACATTCTTGGAGAATTACTCCAAAAAAATAGTTCGTTCCCAGGACATGCAGAATAGGACACTGAGAATGGCTACCGTTCACATCAAACACAGTAGCATCTACAGTCCGGTTACTCATTCCATTCTTTATCAAACCCAAGACATCTGTGATTGATTCAACAGGGAACAAGTGAACATTAGGAACCATGAGTCTTTCAGACTGAGAGATGCTGCAAATTCTAAATCTTTCTCAGCAAGCCATCATTTATAAGTAGATAGTGTACTTGTTCATTATATTTTTCAATCATTTGAAGCCCAATTTCATATTTAAATGAATCTCTTCTCTCATGTTTTGGAAAAGAACACTTTACCTTATGTTATAATCCCCCCAGATTTGATCAGATGATGTGTTTGTGCCAGTCATTGTAAAAATCTTTCCAAACCAGTTTGATCAGATGCTAAAATGCATACATTTCACCCATGTAATATAGACCTGATTAAGGTTCCCATGTCTAGAAACACTTGGTCTTGAATAGCAGAGTGATCAAAGACTTTGTTGAACTTATACATCCTTTTGTTATGTTTACCTTGGCTTTTGTGACTACCGATCAACAATTCTCCATCTTCAACAATATATTCAACTGTAGTTTGTTGTTCAAGGTTAGGAATTACTCTGCAACACACACAAATACTTTGTTTCAGATATTGAACTTCACTGCTCAACTCCCTATTCTCTCCAAGAACCTTGAGATAGTTTGACACAGCATTTGCCAATCCCTTTTGTTGATCCTCCAACAATGTGATTTTCTCTCTATTTTTGTGCAACTCTAATCTAACTTCACCTTTTTGGAGCTTAAGTTATTGGATCTGTTCCTGACAAACCTTTAATACTTCCAAAACCAGGGGAGTGGCCTTTGTGTCCTCATTCTCTAATTTATTTAGATTTTCTAGTGACATGACCTTAAGTTCTCCTGCCACATGTGTTGACTACATGTATGAAGCTCTTGATGTGATTCCTTTCTCTTTGAAGATTTTCAAATAGTTTCATCTATTTGCTCAGAAAAAATTCTACTAGAGACGAAAGAATTTCGTTATTTTTGTCACCAAGCATAATCCTAAAAGGGATTGTAGTGCTAAATTATTAAGACATTTTAACATTCTAGAATTCTGTACTACTTGAATGTCTGAAAACCTCATTGCTTTCACGTGAATCTCATTGACTATTCATGCAACATGTTGTACCCATGTTAAGGTGCAATCTGACATGATGGGACCGCATAAAATACTTCCACCCTCGGACTTTGAATGCACATTAGCCCCTGACTCACCATCAGGCAAGTTCTCTGGTTTTTGACCATTCAGCTCTGTAGATTCTTTAGCAAGCTGATGGTCTGAACCTACACATATATCGACATCTGGTCGACTTGCACATTTATGAGTCCCGCTGGAGAGTTTCCCAGGCGAAGTATTTCCCATTGTCGGACTAGCTAAAACAAATCTTTAATCAAAAACAAAAGTCAATTCCATAATGAGTATGTGTACAGCATTTTCAGATGCAATGGTTAACGATCAAGCACATACCACTGTCAGACTGCCAATAACAACTCTTCTAATCAAAAACATAAGGTACTTAATCAGTATATGTACAACATCTTCAGAAGCAATGGTTAACAATAAAGCAAATACCCTCAAAGCTTATCTTCTTTATTGATGTCACACAATTAAATTTTCCAAGCCTGCAAATTTAAAATTAAAAATGAACATAATCAATGCCTAATGCATGCAGTAAAAAGCTAATAGCTGCTTATAAAAAATACTCTATGCTTTTAAGTTTTTAACCGCTGAATGGTTTTGAAGGCTTAAAACTCTAAAAAAGACTCTTCATCATTAGAAACAGACTACACATCCTCAAGGCTTCAGTTTACATCCTAATGAAAAAAACTAAGACTAGTAGTACTTCCTGAAAGCTTAGGTGAGACACCCTGTGAAAAAAATTTAATATCTCACTCTACAAAACCGCCCTTCCCCCACATGAAAATGTTTGGTTTCAATGTGGGTGAAAATATGATGTTCAAGTTACAGACAGGCTATAGATTATGTATGATTGTTTGGTTGTAATTTGACGTCCCAAGTATGTAGAAGTGGATGAAGTGAAACTGCCAACTGAAGAACAGATTTGGCGAAGAACCTAACATCGTAAGACCCTAAAACAACAACAACAAAAAGATCCACAGACATAAAAGGATCAACAAATTTAATTGGAGATTACCCAAGCAGATGTTTCATTGTCCATTCTTTGAAAGAGGCAAGGAATTCACTATTTGAAACAAAACTGTGATGGAGAAAGGGAAAAGACCCACAAACCCTTGTATTAATTATTAAAGGCAACATGGCATGCTACTTATCCAATTGACTATTTTTGGGGGTCCCATCATGGCCATCTACATTCAAGTAAATACAATAGTTAGTAGGGTAGTTCATAGTTAAAGTTGATGGTAAAGAATGCTGCAGGTACTGAAATAATAAAAATAGACAAGAACTGATAGAAAGTAGCCACCATTTGAGACTCTGATTTTTGTTTATTTTGCTTAAGTATTATAAAGTAGATGTCTGATATAATGCAGCTCTTAGATTTCTAACATGTTTTGCAATTTGAGAAAAAACATTGCTTTGAATCTCTGTAACCGGGTCCTACAGGAACCATCGCTGAACCTGAACTGATCTGGACCAGTTTCTGATCCTGGTGTGGATCCACCTTGGGTTCATCCAAGGTTCTCAACCCAGACCTTCGGATTCAACCCTCCAGAGGCCCGGGGAAGGACTCTAGGCAAACACAGGGATAATCAACATATAAACCAAAAATAATTCATGAGAAAAAATAAGAAAAACCTAACCCTAATTAGCAGCTTTCCTAAGTCCCAATCGAGAATGAGAGCCATGAAACTTCTCCACAGCATCCTTTGTATGGTGCAACTAGTGGGAGTAGTGTGTGGCTCCAACAAACTAGCTAATGACACTGATGCTCTTGTTGAAGAGCAATATGACAATTTGTATTGATTTTATATGCGATATCAATCATCAGCTGTGTTCTGTATTTAATTTTGTACATTTTGTGGGAGTGGTGTGTGGCTCCAATAAACTAGCTAATGACACTGATGCTCTTGTTGAAGAGCAATATAACAATTTGCATTGATTTTATATGTGATATCAATCATCAGCTGGGTTCTGTATTTAATTTTGTACATTTTGTGCAAATAACACACACAGAGTCAGCATGCCCAAACCGACTGTATAAAACACTCAGGAAAAAATCAGTGAACCACTCAACCCAAACCCACAAATTCGAATTGAATAAATGAGAATAAATTTTGAGTTTTGATTGAAGGTGTAGGAATGAATCTACATTAGCTAGTATCAAAGCAAATGAGACCTACAAGATGTTGAGGAATTAGGTTGTTAAAAGAGTTGTGAGAAACCAGGGGAAGACTATGAAGGGTCAACCTTTTGTTTTGTCCGGAGCATTGATGCACAAAAAGTGCATTTGCAAAAGAGTCGAGTGCAATAGAAAAAACCTAGGGGAAATGTTTAAAAGTAGTGTACGGCTGAGGGAGGTTGATTCATTCTTGCACTTAGCCCAGAAAGTAGCAAAGAGAGTTTGTGTTGGCCAAATGGAGCAATTATGGACAAGCCTGATGCAATTGGACGGGAAAGTGGCGCATAGAAGAATAAAAGTGCAGAATTGGAGTAACAAGAAAGTTTTAAGGCACCAAAATTGATAATTGAAGAGTCAAACAAAGGAGAAGAGTGAATTGTTACCATTGAAAGATGAGGTGCTAGCATTGTCGTCAAACCCACACTAGAAAATAGAACTGAGATTAATATTGTAAAGAATAAAGTTGTATCAAAGGTTGTCCAAAAGGAAAAACAGAGATCAAAGGAGTTGACAATATTGATACTGTGCAAAGCAGAAGAACAATTTATTTTGTTAGAATGGACTTAGAACAATGAAAAATAGTGCAAGGTGATGTAGGAGAAGCATGCACTTGATGCAGAACCTCAAACTGCTATTTCTGAACTCTGAAACGCATTATGATTATTGCGATAAGAAGGCCAGTAGGAACTGAGGGGTTATATACACAAGCACAAGATGCAACCAGCATCATTCCTGTTATTAATAACAAGACAAATATTTACATTGGCTTGGCATATTTTAATGAAAAAGTTTATTTAAATATAATAAAAATTAGTGGGAAAAATATTCATTGAGCAACTCAAACATACCAGAAACTCGACGTAAGATCAAAGCAATAAACCCAATCAAGGAAAAAACCACCATAAACACATATGACACTAAAATTTAAATGAATATTTATTGAAATAAAGAGTAATTTATGAGACAGTAACGATCTGTAAGAAAACATATGAAGCTACAAGACTCCACTCTCTTCAAGTTAAACACCTTACCATATAGAACCAGGTACATGAAGAAATGAAGAGGACAAAATACGAAGATAAAGCTTTCACATTCCCTCATTTCAAGAGCGGGAAAACAAATAATAATAAGAAAAGAGGGGACATCGTGGGAGCTACCAAGCAGACCAAGAAGCCTGAAAAAATATTTATGAGGCATAGCCCCTCTTTCATACGGAGGAAGACAGCAATTTAATGAGGGATGATGCGGGAGGAAACGGTGTTGCCATGCCATCGATAAGGCATGGTGTCCCTCACCATTACTGTCCAGCCTCCACAGAGGAAGAAAAGAAGAAATGGCAAGCAGGATATAAACAAAATGGATTGTGATGGTTTAGTCACACCTTGTGATCTTATTTGCTCGTAGCCCTCGTGGTTACATTTGATTTAGTGTTGAAATTGTGCACATTTATTTCTTTATTGTTGAAATTGAATTCTTGTTTTCTTTTAATTATGGCTTTGGTGGCTAAACTAATTTATCCTTATTGTTTTCGAGGTCGGCTATGTGTTGTATTGTGATTCCTCTCCAAGGACGTATGAGATGGACTTGAGAGTGTATACGAGGAAGTAGACGCAGGGAACCTTGAGGATGGGGGTATGTGAGGCTATTTTATAGCTAGGATCCACTACCCACCTATGTGTGATGACTATCTCTTGGAGGCTAACCACCTTGTACAACAAGAGATGGGTCATAGTGGTCTTGTTTGGATGGTCTCACCATGTGTGTGTCGCCTAACACCATCAAGCCACTAAGTGTGAGGTATGGATTATGTGAGATGGATATTGGCTCTTGGCTCGTGAATTATGTATCATGGATTAGTATGCTGATTTCCGGCGTCCAGATGGACCCTTGTCTAGCCTTGTGATGTGCTTTTCCCGGTGATGTGATTGTGCATGTATGTGTTAGATGTATATTTCTTGTGTTGTTGTTTACTGATGTAAAAGAGGGATAACCATACTGTGTTAAATGTGAAGGTATTGTGACTCTGTGGTATAAAATAGATTGGATATTATTGTGAATCGTAAATGGTGACTTAAAATATGTTACTGAAACATGATAGCGTGTGTATTTTTGTTAATTCCAAGTAATCATTTGAGGCGGTTCCCTTCTATGATATTTTGGAGATGTTCGTGGTGTAAATGGAAAATTGAGTTAATAGGAGCACTGGCTTTGTTACTAATGCCGAAACCAAGGATGTTATTGTAAGAGATGTAAGGGTTTATAAATAAAAGTAGTTAAGAAGATATTATTTTCAAATGTGAAGCCGGATAGTGACTTTAATGTAACGATGCAAAGAGGGTATATATCAATTATAGATTAGAGAAATTTTGGTACTAATGTGACTATGTTTCCATCTTGAGCCATGTGACTTCCAGGAGTAAGTCGAGTTTTAGGGGGGGAGGATGTAGTACCCCTCCATTCTCACCTAGGATGTGCAGGTGGTCTGGCTAAGGAATCGGAATCGGAAGATGGGACAAGAGCTTTTAATGGTATTTTATATGTTGTGATTGGATTAATTAAATAAGGGTAATATTGTTTATTAAAATGTTAGATTAAATTGTATTTAAATATTTAAATGTTTTATTTATTTGTAAAAAGTCATGTATTTTATTAAATGTTAATTAAATAATAAATTGTGTTTATTATTTCAATTAACTCACTAGTTGAGGATAATTATCAGAATAAATTATTTAAATTAATTGGATAATATGCTTTACAAGTAAAGTTGTAAAAACAGGAATAAAACTTAAAAAAAATAAAAATAAATAAATATATATATATATTGAAAATAGAAAAAAAAATAATAATAATAATAATAAATAAAAGAATAGAAAAAGATGAAAGAACGAATGTGATTGGAGATTTAACTGAAAAGCTTGCTTTGAAAGATATAATTTCTTTTATTCAGGATTTTGGTGAGTTTTTGCAAGAAATTGGAATATCTTTTATTTAATGGAAATTTTTGTGAGTTTTTAGAGAGAGGGAGAGGATGGCTGTTTTGAGAATCATCTTATTTCCGCATGCTTAAGCATTCGATTTTGAAGAATTTGAACGGGGAAGGATCCAGGGTTTTATTCTTGAATTACACGGACTGCGTCTCTGGGAACCAATCGACCAGGCTCTTGACATCGGACAAGATTCTTCCTTAACAAGTGCAATGGTTAGTCTCATCGTGCCTCCCTTACTCTCACTTCACCTATTTCTCCGTAGATTGTATTCACCCATGCTTTATCCTTTTATCATCAAAGGTATTCATGATTCTGATTAGTGTATGATACTCTCTAATGGCAATGCATGTTTATTCTGAATTATGCTCAGAAAATGATAAAGAGTGGATCTTGGCGCATCACCGATAGTCACTAAGACCTGAAACTTTGTCACGAACCCTTGTAGATTTCTTATTCTTTCCTTAGCTAAATATTAATCTCTATCTTGGCTCGGGATCTCTTGTTGGCCGACGTTTTCCTTAAAGGTCTCTGGTTTGGACCTCCAAGTCGGCGGCCATTGCTAGGCTAATTTGTTTTATTCATTCCTAAAATATGCAGCCGTCACTTAAACTGTCTTAGCTGTTACGATGGCTTCATCCGTTCAGTATTGTGTGTGTTGCGAATTTGGCCTTATCCTTACCTTTTGGTGTTTTCTTGAATGTTTCCTATACTACTCAACAGATCCCTAGGTGGTTATCATGCAACGTTTCTCAAACCCTTTTTTTATTTTGTAATTTTTAAGGGGCACGCATACCGTTTCCTTGGCTTCTATCTTTGCACAGGCATGAACCTCAACCACGCACACCAGGTGATCAACTATATATGTAATGCAACTAAGGTTACTGATATGTGGAGCAACACACCCCTCAGCCCCTCAGTCGTTAAACCAACATGACTGCATGCGCACAGGACACTAGCAAAGTTTGCAATGTTAGGATGCACTCTAGAATGTTTCCTTAATTCAAAGATTTTGAGGGTTTCCTTGCAGAATCCACCGTATGCACAACCTGCGATCATATTATCCCGTGCGACCACAATTCTTCAAAGTATGATGTCAAACAAAGTGTGTTTCTTGCCTAGATGCTTACACACTTTGCATGTATATTTATCGGCGCCAATAATCTTATTGCATGCCAATTTTTTTTTCTGTTTGTCGCATTTAGCACCACCAATAATCTACACATGAACATTGTTCTCTTTCTTATTGCTGGCGCATATCCTCTGTCTATCGATCCATTGGCGCGACAGGTTTAACTGGCATCTTTGCATCATGGTTTGGGGTGTTACTTTGATAGTCAGCGCTGGTATGAAGGGCAGTCGTGCACACCTAATGGCCAACTATTTAGGTAATGCTAGGGAATTCGCCTTCACACCTGTATACCACATTTGCCTCAATTTATCAAGCCTTCTCAACAAATCCATAATGCATGTATCCTTCAATCATGGTATCGCATGAGACGACATTTCGTGGGGACACTCTGTCAAGCATTTCGCATGGCTTGTGCATGCTCTCTTATTTGTGTCGATAGAAAAGCCGTTTTTGGTTGGATTCGGTAATGAATGATTTGTTTTCATTTCCTTTTGAAATTCGATGCTTTGTGGTTGATATTATTGGTATGCGATGGCTGCTTGTTTTACATGGTTTTCGTTGTGTCATGCGTTGCACCTTTTGTCTTGCACCCCGCGTCTTGTATTATCGCTTTGGCAACTCCATCTAAAGCTAACTCCTCACAAATTCCAAATTGCTAATTACTATTCGGGACGATGCTTCGGTCACCAACCTCCTTTCTGTATGAAGCTCTCGCGTAATTAAGACCATAGTCAGTGTTTCGGAATTTATCCCAAACTCCTTCCTATGTGTGCATCATCCCTTCTCTCAGATTCGATATTAAGATTAGTGCTTGTAAGGTTATAATGTGTAGGTCATACAGTGCATAGTTTATGATGTTTAATTAAAAATCTATCACGCATATTCATGGTCAATGCTCCATCTTATATTAGCCTTTTGCATATAAATACATAAATAGTGCCTTTTAGTTGACTAGAGAAGTATAACCCATTGACGATATGAAGCGTTCGGAATGTTGACCTTGTTAAGAATTGTTTTATAAGATCATTAGGATAAGTTTTTGAGTATCTAATGAGTGTAGAGTAATCTTTAAGTATGTGTTAGAAAAGAAAGGTACTTTGATTATGATTAAATAGTTGTTGTGAGTCACATTGGAATGTTTGGTAAGTACATTAAGTAAGAGAATAGGTCAATTATTTTAGTCAACCTTGATTAACTGGAAAAGCTTGGTTTATCTCTTGTATAGAGAAATAAATTCGTAATTGAAATAGGAAAGTTATACCCTAACCTTTGAATTAGTATCATAGCCAAAGATTAAGCATTGAGGGCTAGGGTAAGTTATTCTAGTGAATCTAATTTGACTGTTATAGAATGTTTAGGTTATTGTGTTCTTGTTTAGTTATGAAATTGATGAAATAAGGAATTAAGATTACTTTTGTAAATCAAAAATAAATGTGGACTATTTTAGTATAAATGTCATTATGGTAGTCCTTGCAATTGTGGTGTTATGTGACTTTAGGTGACATATGAGGAGTTTATGTGTGACGTAAATGATCTCTTAATATGTGGAAGTCAAAGGGTGAACCCAGAAATAAAGAAATAGAATATAATTGTTTATTTTTTTTAAAGTCTCATGACTAATGCTTGGATTGTATTCATAATTACCCAGACAATTGAATGATTGTTTTTGATCAACTTGCATTTAGATAAATGAGAAGGCCAATGCAAGTAAATGAATTTAGATAATTTCTTGAATGATTAGTCTTCCTTGCATTCTTTTTACTATTGATTCATAAGTCCTTGATAGGGATAGTTACTTTTAAAACTCTTGTGAGTATGATTGACTTGATTATCGAGTGGTTTGGTCTTCCAATTGTGAATGCAAGTCGTTAATGGCTACTGTTGTTATGCCTTGTGACCTTTCTTGTGCAAGTATGAATAAACATTTGAGTAGGCTATTTTTATTTTATTTTTGCAAGATTATGCTTCCTAGTTCTTCAGTCTTCGGCTTCACCTAAGTGGGTGGCAGCCGCCTAAGAAACTGTCTGGCGTGATGGACCCTAGAAAGGGTTGCATACCCACTCTTCTTGTATGTACTTTTGTATGGGTCACATAATGCTTATGAATAGAGGTTTGAGTTTAGTGTGTATTTGTGGTGTTGTGTTACTTTTGTTTTGGGGTAAATTCCTCCTTGAAAGTCTTGTGAGTGAACCCCTTGGTTGGTTAGTCAATGAGTTGGAGCAGCTCAAGTTGTCGAACTACGGTGCCTCTGTGAATTATATATGTAGGCAAGGTCATCGAGTGATGAGCTCCCGAGGCATTAGGTCGGGCCCCTAGGACTGTTCTTCTGAGTCTTGTTTGAGACTTGTCATTTATTTTCGGTAATGTAAAAGCTATCCATTGATTTACATAGCTTCTCTTAGTGATCACGTGCTAACTATCTCTGTTCTGAAGTGTGTGCCAAGTCATGTAGACCTTGCAGGTATAGGCATTGGGAGCAAGATCTTGTTGATAAAATAGAATGTAAGAGGTATGTTAAGCTGACCTAAGTAAGTAGACTCTATTGCCAAGTTAGTAAATCACTTCTATCTTTTCTTGTAGCTTGTGTGATCATTGAGTATAGCTACAAGTAATGTAATGTGTTATATGTTTATGGTTAATGTTCTTGTATGTTCAATTGTAATGTTTAAAAAAAAATTATTTTCTTTGTCTGTGTTCTCTGAGTTGCATGACGGGCGTTACACTTTCAGACTGAGAGATGCTGCAAATTCTAAATCTTTCTCAACAAGCCATCATTTATAAGTAGATAGTGTACTTGTTCATTATATTTTTCAATCATTCGAAGCCCAATTTCATATTTAAATGAATCTCTTCTCTCATGTTTTGGAAAAGAACACTTTACCTTATGTTATAATCCCCCCAGATTTGATCAGATGATGTGTTTGTGCCAGTCATTGTAAAAATCTTTCCAAACCAGTTTGATCAGATGCTAAAATGCATACATTTCACCCATGTAATATAGACCTGATTAAGGTTCCCATGTCTAGAAACACTTGGTCTTGAATAGCAGAGTGATCAAAGACTTTGTTGAACTTATACATCCTTTTGTTATGTTTACCTTGGCTTTTGTGACTACCGATCAACAATTCTCCATCTTCAACAATATATTCAACTGTAGTTTGTTGTTCAAGGTTAGGAATTACTCTGCAACACACACAAATACTTTGTTTCAGATATTGAACTTCACTGCTCAACTCCCTATTCTCTCCAAGAACCTTGAGATAGTTTGACACAGCATTTGCCAATCCCTTTTGTTGATCCTCCAACAATGTGATTTTCTCTCTATTTTTGTGCAACTCTAATCTAACTTCACCTTTTTGGAGCTTAAGTTATTGGATCTATTCCTGACAAACCTTTAATACTTCCAAAACCAGGGGAGTGGCCTTTGTGTCCTCATTCTCTAATTTATTTAGATTTTCTAGTGACATGACCTTAAGTTCTCCCGCCACATGTGTTGACTACATGTATGAAGCTCTTGATGTGATTCCCTTCTCTTTGAAGATTTTCAAATAGTTTCATCTATTTGCTCAGAAAAAATTCTACTAGAGACGAAAGAATTTCATTATCACCAAGCATAATCCTAAAAGGGATTGTAGTGCTAAATTATGAAGACATTTTAACATTCTAGAATTCTGTACTACTTGAATGTCTGAAAACCTCATTGCTTTCACATGAATCTCATTGACTATTCATGCAACATGTTGTACCCATGCTAAGGTGGAATCTGACATGATGGGACCGCATAAAATACTTCCACCCTCGGACTTTGAATGCACATTAGCCCCTGACTCACCATCAGGCAAGTTCTCTGGTTTTTGACCATTCAGCTCTGTATATTCTTTAGCAAGCTGATGGTCTGAACCTACACATATATCTACATCTGGTCGACTTGCACATTTATGAGTCCCGCTGGAGAGTTTCCCAGGCGAAGTATTTCCCATTGTCGGACTAGCTAAAACAAATCTTTAATCAAAAGCAAAAGTGAATTCCATAATGAGTATGTGTACAGCATTTTCAGATGCAATGGTTAACGATCAAGCACATACCACTGTCAGACTGCCAATAACAACTCTTCTAATCAAAAACATAAGGTACTTAATCAGTATATGTACAACATCTTTAGAATTACAACATATGTCAACAATACACTCTGTTGACTCATACGTTAAAGTGCATCTAAATTTTCTTTTCCACAACTTACTGCATTATCCCACATTCACACACCACCACTCACTTTCCAACTAGTTTATTCTTCCAATTTTATACTTCGTAAGATCATAAAACACCAATTAGGTCGGCTAGAACAAGATACAAACAATAACCTCAACAAGTCGGCCCAAAAAACATAATTGTGGTGTAAGCAGTCCTATCCAAGAGATATAGAGGACCAAAAACAACTTATTATGTCTTCCAATGTGATCCCAAACATTAAACACGGTGTGTGCAACATCCCAATTCGACAACAAGGTAACATGTAGAAGAAGCATGTAGCACATTACTAGTCGGCCCAAAAACATACTTTCAACTAAATTTACTTAATGTGGTTCTCAACATGATAGGGTAGTACCCAAACACAACTTAATACAACCTCAATTGCTAGCACAAACCCCAAAGCACATAGTACAAGCAAGAGAACAAGCTCTGTTGGCCAAACATCCACAAATTACCCAAAAAACCAACTCAAAACAATATGCTACACCAAAGAGATCAATCATTGATGTGTGAACCACAAAGAAACATTCCAGAACATCCAACAACGCTTCCATATACTTTTTTCACACTGTCATGCCACAAACAACCATTGCAAACAAAACAGAAATAGAACACATCATCCCAGAAACCTAGAAGACCAGCCATGAGATAGAACATTAACATACCAACTTGTGGTAAACACCATCACATGAAAGATGAACTAAGATACTGCACAAACACTAACAACACGCCCACCAAGCCGCAAGAGCAAAAACAACAATGCAGAGACTAGTCCTAACAAGCAACAAAATTGCCAACCCACTACAATTACTAGAAACCTCCTCGGCAACACTAGTGACATGAAAAGATAAGAATGCAACATCCACAAAACAAAAACACTAAATCCCAAATCATAAGACCATATCTTCAAAGGTGGAGGAATGTGGAGCATTTTCCCAAGTAGTCTTCAAAGCAACTTCCTATAACAAAATCTTTCACCAAAATCCAAAGACCAAAACTTCCTTATAGCAACACATACTTCCTCAGGAACAACAGGAGAGAGCATACAACATACTAGAGACCATCAGCAACAACTCACCAACTTTAGCATTACTTCTAATCCTCATCTTAATATATCATCATGATATCATCTCTGTTGATAGCAAGCATACTCAATACTACTTTAATTGACAACAAACAAGGCATGACATCCAACCATAAACACCAATATCATCATTGTCAGCACAACATCATAGTGTACCATCAACATACACATGTAAGCATCAAGGACAACCCAAACTGGGTGTTGACACGAGCATCAAACTGAGTGTTGACATCAATGACAAACAATGCCAAGCATATGTGCAACAATTCTCTCATGTAGTATGGAGGATTCGTGGGCTTCAATAGTCAAGGCATTTGCTAATGCAATTAGTTTGGTGCGTTGGGTGAGTGGAAGATTTAGTAGATGCACTTCATCAGATTTCCAAATGAACTATCCTATTCAATCCATATTGTGTTCCATCCTTTGTTCAGATTGATGTGATAGAGGGGAATGTTAGAATTATATTACATCTTAATTGGATTATTAAGTTAGTAAATGACAAATTAATATATTTGTATATTAAAGAATAAATTAAAATATTTTTAGTAGTAAAAAATTTCTTACATGAGAAAACATAAAATTTATAGACTAATATAACATTAGAAAACAAGAATCGTAACCTATTTTGATATTATTTTCTCTCTACAATTATGATTTAATTTTTAATATTCTATAATCCTAATAATTTCAATAAATTTACATTCTTAAATGTAATAAATAATTTTACACTAACTTAAACAATTTCTATTGATAGATCATACAAGACAAAATTTATAAGTGTTAGACATGAGCTTAAAATATAAGCTAACTCTATATTCACCCAAAAAAAAAAATGCATATTTTTAATTTTATTTTAAATGAAATACTTCATAAATTCTGAATAACATTACCAATGTTGGGTTCGTGAGAGGTAAGCCAATTCTATATTCCCTGGAAAGCCTTCATACATTATTTTTATTTCATTACAAATAAAGTACTTAAAGCAATTTCCAAGAACATACCATATGATTCAAAATTCATTGATTTTGTGCCCGATGTTGAGAGGTAAGCCAGATTTATATTCACCAAAAGTCTGCATACATTTTTTATTTAATTTTAAATATTTTTTAAAGTATTTTCCAGTCTATGGTTAGAAAGGAATAGGTTTCCACAGTCCATAGGAATAAAAATACAAATATTCCAGAAACCCTAGGTACACTAAAGCACGGGAAATCTAGAAATTTTGTATTGTCACTCTGGTTGCTAGAGCAGTTAGGAGGAGTGTCAATTTTCTTCAGCGAGTCCAATGTATAAAGCTCCGTAAAGATATTCAGATTACCACCTACTATTCATTGTGTAACTCAGTTTGTCCCAATATTAAAAACATACTACCCAATACTAAAAATATAGAAAATTACGAATATAACATTTAACATAAAAGCATTTGTACCATTACGAAGACTCGCACGTTGTTGCATGGACAAATCTTTTTCCAGTGATACTGAAGACAAAATTCTTAGGGTCTATTTTGATACCAAGATCTTGACACCTCTGGAAAACTTGATCGAGGTCACTCATGTTATCCGCAATGCTATTTGAAAACACCAAGATATCGTCGACATAATTTAGTACAAATTTGTTTTCCATTTCTTTGAATAAAGGATCCATTGCTCTTTCGAATGTTATCCCTGCATTAATCAATCAAAACTACTGAGTAGATTTAAAAAGCTTTCACCCTTTACCCAAAACTAATTTCCCAATATTATTAACACATTCAAAAGCAACCCATTTATTATACAAACATAAACCAGTAAGCGGAAATGACCAAGGCCACCTAGACAAATTCAACTACTCAAACAATGATTTGCAGGGCATTACTCCTCCAATACTCGCGAGAACCGTAAACCTAACGAGGTTAAAGCAAGCTCTTTTGTAGGGAAAATTACATGGTATGTGCCTGATTGTTAATAAAACCTTAACCGTAGGGCGAGATTGGACAAAAGACGCACTTAGGGCTAACCTTCCATATGTTGAATTATGAGTAGTCCCAATATCTGGGCTTAAATTTGATGGCCGTATGACCGTATTTAGAGATTTTTGCCGTAGAATACAATCAAAATTTTAAGAAGATTGTATCAGATGAAAGGAGATATTTTGGATAGACTATCAAAATTTATATAGAATTATAATGATATATATATTTGATTTATATATAATTTTACTTACACTAAGGTATATCATAATGTTTTAAGGGCACCCTTGAATAGATAACCGTCATTAAAAAATTTGTTGACAGGCAAAGTCAACCATCAAATTTAAGCCATGGACTCCCATGGAGGGGCTTCACGGGTTTATGAGACTTAAAAAAATTTCATTACGATAAATTAGAATTTTATTTATGTAATTAGGAGTCCTTATTAATATAGATTTTGAATGTCATCAGAAATTTTATTCATTGTGACCCCCATGCCTCCGCGTATTTTTGCTGCCAGATCTTCACTTCTTCCGTCCGGTCTTTGTGATTATTGCCGATCTTTCCAAAGTTTTTTTCACCTGTCGGTTTCCTACGGTCTGCTAACGTCTTTGTCCTCTATTCGCCAAAAAAATCCCTGTAGTTCCTGTCATTTCATTCACCGCGAGTACCATTTCATTTATATGTTTTTTTTATTATTATTAAAAAACTTTGTATTAAAACTCAGGCTAACAGGTTATTTATTTTCCAGTGGGTATTGAGAATTTTTATTCAAAAATTGGTTTAAACCCCCTTGTACTTTGTCTGACGGGTTGTTTCTTAGCCGCTAGTCATTCCTTGTATTTTCCATGGTCATATGAAAAGCCCCTTCATGCTAAATTTTTTCACTGAATTAATCTAGCAGGGTTCTTGATTTTCCCCCAAGTGCCTTCAAATATGGCTTTTTTTCAATTGTGTAACTTTTTGCCACGATCTCCAAATTTTGCAAACAAGATATTGGCGGAAATCTCTCTCCGAGTAATTCACAACGGTGCAAGTATTTTTTTCCATATTTTTCTATAGATACAAATTATTCACAAGTGAAGTCAGATCTCCCCTTTGGACCTCCAAACTCATAACTTTCTGCCAATTTATCTAATTTTGCTTAGTCAAGTTACATTTGGAAGGTATTTAGGAGCTCTTTCACTGTGTCCATGCACTTTTTTGAGATTTAACCCCAAGTATTATTTATTCAGCATTTTGCATATTTGGAATTTTGACTAATTACTTGGGCATCCTGACTCTTAGATAGGTTCTATTTGTTTGGAAGACTTCATTTGCAGTATATATCATATCTGGGAGTTTCTAATTATTGTTGAAGGTCAAAGTCTTTGTAATCTTGGAGATATATCATAGTCCATTATGGAGTTTGCATATTATCCTTCTCTAATTATGTTGCAAAAGGGAAACTATAAACAATTGAGAGATGGAATCATAGACCATCACTAATCTCTTAAATTGTTGCCACATTTGTATGGTATTGTTCCCAATCCATGTCAAGGTATTCAAAAATTTGCCTGGAGTTGCAACAATTATAATGTTTTAGGGGTCATTGCAATGCATGTTGATGATGATATTTTGAAAGGTATTGATCATTGTGACTGTCCTCATACTCTTTGGACTAATCTTTGGGAGATATATGGAGATCCTGATACTCCACCATTCCCTGGTGATCATGATTCAAAATGTCATGAGCCTCTTCTTTTTTAGACAGGATACCCCATGCTCATAATACTATGCAAGAGTTTACATATTTAGAATGCTTTGAATCTTCAAATGAGGATGACGAGGGTTCTTCATATGCTCCTTCTCCATCAAAGATAGTTGATGTACCTTCACCTTCAGTGATTCATTGTGTAGATTCATCGATTGAGGGTGCCATCATTCATGTTCAGCGGGACCATTTATCATATGTTGGTGAGTCATTGAGTACGTCCAGTTATTCATTACAACAAGTATCTGATTGTCTTCCTAATTGGGATTCCTATCTATCAAACATTGCATCTTTGTTTATGGAGTCTCACATTTCAGATTTGGAGGACACATTTGAGGGGTTATCTCTCCTATTTGATGACAACCATTACACAATTGTTGTCAAACCATCATGGTCTTTGGATATTGTTCAATATTAGTTTCCACATATCTTGATTTTCCACCTTCTACATTGATTGGGAATGTACCTGATTTGATTGTGGCATCTTCATCTTTAGTGGCAAAGGAGACAAATGAGCAACTTTCAGAGACATCATCATCCATATTCATGCTTCTTTCCTTTAATTTCTATCTGGAATGGGAAGCATACCTGCATTTGTACTTTGTTTTGTTTCTTCCAAAAGGGAGACAAGTTGTTTGTCAACATTGGATCATGTTTTGTCTTCAAACACTTACCATTTTTGTAGGTGATCACACATTGTGGGGGGGGCTACATAGTCTCTCTATTTCCCTCTTATGGGGGGCTATTGATTGTAATATATCTATGTGACAGATGGTGTACTTGGGGGGTATCATGGAGTCCTCCATCCTTCCTCACATGATTTGTTTCTTTTATTTATTTTCTCTCTTTTGGAAAGGAGTTTTTTCCCAGTGGATCTTCCCCTTTTCTCCATTTGTGAGAGATTTCTTTTTGCATTTATACATGGGTACCTAACACGGCCTAGTAGTTAGGACCCATATTTACATTTCTTGCATCATTTGCATAATAATCTTCTCCCTAAGTTGCACTTAAGGGGGGTTGTTAAAGTGAATTAAAGTCTTGTATGTAGTTAATTCATTCACTAGGTAATTATAAGACTTATTCACATGATTAAGTTTACTTAGGATATAAGATTTTTTCTAGAAGTCTCAATTGGTTTTTCAAGAACTTATCTTATCTAGCTATTTTTCATGATTCTTAGGTAGTTAGTTTGTTAGTTATCTCGTGTCATAGGATTATGACATATGTCAACATCGTGTTCATTACTACATTTCAACCTTGCCTATATAAGGAAGGTCATTGTACACATTTGTAATATACTACATACCTCATCATTTGATAGGTCTTAATATCAAGCAAGCTTGTTTTCTTGCATATCCTTTTGTAGAAGGTTTTCATTTTTTTTGCAAGTGGTCTTGGGTATTGAGCTAATCTTCGGCTCTTACATTAGGAACAATTTTTAAATAGAAAAATATATGTTTTACTTATTTTTAATTTTTTATATAAATTTTGTTATTACTTGTTATTTCTTTAGAGTTTTTACCCATGTCCCTAGGCTACTACTTAAGTCTATTTTTTGCTTAAAATTAAGTAGTTAGATGTCCCCATGCAAAATTTTATTTAAGGAAATAGGATCATTTGGAATCTTTTCCTAGTTTGTGGAGTAGCAACTACTTAAAATTGAAAATAAGTTGTGAAAAAATATCAAGGCTGAAAATAAGCAGTTGTTGCATATTAAAACAAATGACATGTGGCTCCACAAATCTCTTTTCCTCCCTTTTTATATTTGCCTCCAATTTTTCCCTCCAGTTTTTTCTTCCACAAATTATTATTAGCATTGTTCATTTCATTATACACTTAAAAAAATTAATTTTAAATTGACTACTTAAAAATAAGCAAAAAAAATACAATTATGGGGCCACTAGCTCCACAATATGTTTCTTAAAATGTTGAGCAATGGTGCTAGCCAAAATAAGCTAGCAGACGCATGGGGACTTGCCTTTAGATTCTCAAAACAAGTTTTTAGGATTTTTTTTGTCATTTTTAATTTCTTTATTTGCAAATTTGTAAACCAAAATAGCATAGTAAAGACCATTCAAAACCTTAATAAAGAACAACAATCATAAAAGAGGTAATTTATTTTATCATCTTTACAATTGATTATCAAAATTTATTTTATTTTTTCTAAAAATAGTCAATAAAATTTAACTTTTAATTGTAAATCACTTTATCATATTTATATTTCAAACATCCAAATATAATTTTATACATACAATTTAACTTGGTCTCAACTTTTATTTGCCTTCTAATTCAATTTAAAAACTCCATAATCCTTAGTCCCTGTGCAATAAGTCAAGCTTGAGTTCTTCTTTGTAATTATTGCAATAGATATTCTCTTGTAGAACCCCTAGTTTCCTCTATAGCATACAAGATCAATTGTTGTTACTATTTTTTCACATTGTAGTGTTAGTCTTTAAAATCCTTGCTCTTATACAATAGTACCCATTAATTACTGTTAACTTATAGATAGAATATTTGCATCTTACTAAAATGTGATTGTTGTGTGTACATACATACACCCTATGACAATAAATATTTTTATGGATTTATATTTCATCATCACCAACTTATGAACAACTCTGTATTTTTTTCTCTTTAAGTACTCATTTTTAGTATTACTTATGCATCCCTTGCAAAAACATTTGGTTGGGAAAAGCAATGATTGGTTGTTGGCATACAAAAAATAGATTATTGATTAGTACCTTTGTTAAGAGTGCATGATTTTATTTTTAAACTTGGATTAATTTAAGTGTATCAAAAAAGGATTGGGGAGCCTCCCATCTTATTAGTTTTTCTTGCTCTTTAAAGTACAACCCTTTTCAATCTCATAAATCATATAAATACAAAACAATTTTAAGGAAACTTAGAAATTGGAAAATAAATGTTAAAAGAAGTGACTTTATGAAATAGTTGCTACTTAATCCCAAGTAAATTTTGTTTCTTCTATGTTGGATATAATTTTCAATCTAATAATTTATTTTTTCTCTATGTATGATTTTGGTATTCCTCGTGTCACTGCTTGACACCTCTTATATCGGGGATTTATAAGATTTCTTTGTAATTGCTCCCCCTAAATCCACTATTGGGTTTAGTTTTTAGAAGAAGTATCTACACCACATTCATGTACAAATGCATTTGATTCATCCTTATTCACATGTTCTTCCTTTTTCTTCAATTTTTTTCCATTTCCTTTTTAACCTCAATAGGATCAACTTTATTCATAGTTTTATTCCTTTGTTATGAATTAGATTTCTTCCCATTTTACTTCTATAGAATTTTGAAATATGTCATGGTTTATTGCAGGTGTAACACACAACATTTTTCTGACCAAACTAATTTGCATTTAACCTTGATCTGCACTGGTTAGCTTTATGTCTGAAAGCATAACATGTGTAGTGCCAATAACCTTGAAAAGATTGAATCATTCTACCAGTATTGAATCTACTCATCATTATCTAACTTCTACACTCAATAGCTCTATGTACAAACTTATTGCAAGCAAAGCATTTTCCAACAAAGAATCCAACATTCTAATTCATTCTATTTCTACATTCTATTGCTCTATGACCAAAGTTATTGCATGAAAAATAAATATCATTAAAAGATGGGTACCTTTGAGCATTAGGTTTTCTAATGGGAATCCTTCTAGTATTGCTTCTGTGATTATTGATCTATCTACCATTTCCTTGAGTCTTCCTTTAATTGTCAACCTTGTTAGGAGTCTAATTTTCCTTTGATCTTTGTCCTTCTTCAAGTCCCAAACCACCTTTGTCCTTAGAGGGTTTATGAAAAGCAATCAACTCATCAAGAATTGTAGAACTTGTTTTGAAATTGTCCTCATGAGCTCTTGATTTCACCAAGTCAAACCCTAGGGTTACCACTTCTTGTTTAATCTTTGTACATTCATCAATTTTGCTCTAGAATTCAGCTTTATGACTGTTACCTAATTTTTCTAAGTAGTTCAATCAGGTAGAGCTTTTATGTTTTTCAAATGGAAAAAAAAGGTACATTTTATTTTTCTACTATATTACATTCATGTGAATAAAAAAAATAAAAAAGATTAAATTATTAGATTGCATTGATGTAGATGCATATAACATAGGACAAGATTTAAAAAAATATTTTCAATAAAAGTAATCTTTATTGACAATGTAATTGTATAAGGTCTCACACAAGCCGTGAGAGTAACTGTTGTAATACAAATGAAAGAAAATATTATACATTTATAGATATTAATAAGAAGGAATGCACATGTGAGGAAGGGTGACTTGTTGTTGCTTGAATGACGAGTCTCAATTGAGTTGTCCTGCATCTTTGCTAGTCTTTTGCTTGTCCTGCAACCAGCTTTAGCCTCTTTGTTGCTCCTAGTTTCCAGCAATTTAAAGAGAGAGTATTGTTAAAGAAATGAAAATTCACTAATCTATACATGAACATACCTCTATAAACATAAAATTTGACCATCATTTGCATTGCAACAGTCAAATCAAGCATATCAAAGATGTCCAGGAAGTAAGAATGATCAAACACATGAATCATATGCACATATTTTTCTAAGATGTTTGCTTCCTGTGTAGGTATAGGAAAAGTAATGTTGTTTTTATTCATCTAATTTCAGCATGTGGAGTAAAATATGGCTCCCACGAGGGTTGAGCCTAGCATGTTGCCCTCATATGTTTAGAGGGATGAAATTTTATTGATCTAGATATCTTATTGAGTCATTTCTACACATTTTGATAAGTATCAAGACATAAAAATATTCATCCATATCATTAGCATATCCACCTCTTAAGTATTGTTATTCAGGTATTTGAACAACATTACCAAAGAGGTGAATATGTTTATACTAAAGTAATCTTTCATTATCCTTTTAAGGCTTTAGCAAAATATATAAAAAATGAGTTTATATAAGACAAATGAAAGTCAAGTAATATCTTTCACAACATAATGCAATAGGCTTGAAAGCATTTCGATCATATCTTACAAGTTATTCAATAGTGACAACAGTCATGTTTGGATGGAAAACCTCAGTATCATAACTGAAGGAAGCACATAAGAGTCTTGCACATGAATGGAGTGACTGTTACAACAAGAATAGTGCCATAATATCCAAAGTCCAAGCCTTTTATTAAATTGATGGATATGCAATAAATGACTTCAAAGGCCAAACAAACAAATAGTCCTCTCATCAATGCATAGTGGTCATTTCACAAATACAACCTATTATGTCATGGTGGCAAGTGTTAAAGGCATGAAGTGATTGTGTGACAACATCAGTTTTCAAGTAATGAAATGCAGTTATCAAGAATTGCATAAAATTATTTTCTAAATCATACATGGCTATAAGTGACTATCTTGCAATCAACATGCAAAGTAAGAAGGATTTCAAAGAAAATCTTTACCACAGTGATCTAGTATAATGAAAGCATTAAACTTTCATTCAATGATCAAATTAATTCATATATACGAGGTCACTGTAGATCTATGTGCACAATGAACAAGCTCCCAACTATGCATAGATGCAAGGATAGGCTGCATCATATGGTAAAATGATAAAAGGGTTTGAGTTCTTCAAGGAATAGTGAGGCATATAGTGTTAGCACTTTGTTAATATTATCATGCAAGTATTGTTCTTGTAGTCATAAAAAAACAATGATCATTTAGAATAATTCAAAGAATAGTGCATGGAGTATTGTAGTGATAATGGCATCATGTGTAGTAAGATCATGACACATCAAAACAGTATTGAATGAAGTTGCATCATGACTATTGAATATCTAGCTACATTAAAGGGCCAAAATGAGGGTTATTATGGTCAAGAAAAATGCAAAGATAGGCTTCTAAACCTTACTGATAATACATAACCTCAATTATCTGTAGTTGGAAATAAAGATCTAGAATGGCCAAGAAAAGGAGAAAAGTAAGGAGTGAAACCTAGTTATTCAAAATAAGAGAGATTTGGCATGTTGAAGGAAAACTCCTGAATTTTCATCATGGAGTTTCTCAAGGAATAATTGAGAAAGAAATGCCTGTAGGGTACATGGCTGCAACCTTAAAGATTTTTCTTCTTAATATATCAAGACCCATCTTGGGTTTTCTAGAAACGAAAGCATTATCATTTTTGGAAAAGATTGAGAACATAACTATGGCCATAGCCATAAAAAATCATATCTCCTACAAGAAGGCACATGGTAGCCCTTGGTTTCTATATTTGAGGCTACAGAAAAGGATAAAGCTCAAAGAAGCACGAATATAGCCACAACCATAATTTACAAAAGGTAAACAATGAAATAAAACTCAAGTTTATAGCCCATATACATTTTTCTCTATAAAAATTTAAAACCCATTTGGGTTTTCAAAAGAGAAAAGCAATCTACAGGAGAGTTTATTTTTCACATTATATACAGACCCACTTGGGGTTTTTGAGCTTCAAGCCCAAAATAGTCTTCTACAAGGTTGGCCATTGATGAAAATGATGTCTCTTGTGCATGCAGTGAGGAATATGGTTGTGGCCTGTATTGGCTTATGCTTCATTTTCTATGGGAAATGTCATAGGTTCTTCAAAATAGATACATGAAACAACAATGAACTTGAGTGGAAATCTACATAAAATATGCATTTTTTCAATATGGCTTGATTTAGAGCTTTTAGTTTTTCAAAAATGAAATTCAAAGGACAAGTGTTTCAAAAATGCTTACCACTGTTGGTGTTTTTTGTTCTCCAAATATATGTCTGAAGATTCTTTTACAAAGCTCGAAAGAGGCATACATGGTGGCCAAATAAAGAGAGAGACACAGAAAATGGAACAAGCAAGAAAAACAAGAGGGAAAACTATAGTATGTCGCGACTTGAGAGGTCCAAAGCCATTTAAAAACTCAAAATGTTGCTTTCAAATCGGCTTACCAGTGTCACAATGAGGAAATTCACAAGGTTTTGCCCAGACGTGCCTCTAAAATCACATAATTTAACCATGGTTGAGCTCCACAAACCCTTTGATGGCGACAACCTAGCTTCTTCCTGAAGCTTTGAAATATAAAATGAAATGATATTTCATTTTTGCCTTTATTTTTTTCTAGGGTTTGTAACCCTAAAGTGGTCAATGTAAAGACAGTTTGGCATTTTTTCCATGTTTTTTAGAAAATGAAATTCAAGCTAATATGGTTGTGGGCTAAGACTTATGTCTTATGCCTATTGAATATGCTTTGCACTATGAAAGCTAAGTCTTCATGACTTATGTTTTTCCAAAATCAAAGCTTGACCAAAATTCATTCTCTTTTTGCCTTTGAGTGTAAATGTAAAACGTGTGATTTTATGATGATCCTATAAATCATTTAAATCATGTGTTATTATGAAAAGATGGGATACACACCTTGTAGGTGCTTTGAATGACTTAGTTAGGATTTGATGCTTTTAGAGAGCATGTAGGGAGGTTAAAAATCAGTTTGCAAACATAGGCCAAGCATCTAGGAAGGAGTTAGGAGAGTTTTGCAAACATATGCCTAAGATATAAGGGTTGTTTTTGACTCAGATGGGAACATTGGAGAGCATTTTGGAGCATTTTTTGCTTTCCTTTATGGTGGACTTGGTCAAGTTTGACATTTTCATGCATATTGAAGCCTTTTGGAGTAAATATGGATGCTAGATTTTAGGATTTTTGGGGGCATCTGACCCCAACTATTTCTAGAACCTCTTTTGGTGGGATTTTGGAGGGAGACGTTGGATATAGTCACTTGAGTGACTCTTTTACACTCAGTTCTTACTATGTGATTTATGGAGTTAGTGATTTTTTACAGTCCTTTCTCATAGTTGAGTATGTTTTGTAACTCTTTTGGAATATGATATACAAAGAATACCTTAGATACATTGATTATGTTATTTTTCCTTCTTGTTCTTGTAGTGTTATTTCCAAATGATTGATCAGGTTGCTTGTGAGGTGTTTTTAACTTCCTTGTGATTTTGTCTCATGTTTTATAACTATTCTACAAAATTACGTTCATGCAGGTTGCAATCTGTGTCTTGAAGATTTATGTGGCTTTCTAATTGTGAAGTTTTCTTCACTTTGAAGGTTAATGCATTGAGGCCTCTTTGTGAACTATTTATGCAAGAGCATAAAAAAATAAGTTGTGCAAATTTGGTCTTCTGTCATTTTGTAACCAAGTGTAAGAAAATCTATTTTTTAATAATCCTTATCAGTTTGGTGTATCACCGTAGAGATAGTGTTTTCTAGTTTTCATTTTAAAGCATTCCTTCTCCATTTTCCTCTGCAAAATCAATAGGTTTAGGTGATAAACAGCTAGGAGCTAGCCTTATCTAGAGTTTGACTCCATTTATTAGGTGAACCATAGCCTGGGAGTGATTCCATGTTTCTTTGGGGTGTTAAGTCATGCAACTTAACTTGTTAAATCCTACAACTTAGTTAGGGTGGAACTCTAGAAGATAATAGATTTTGGCACGCCCTGTGGGATTGTCGAATTAGAGAGTTTAAAAATTACATGTTCATTGTTGGTTCTGATAGCCACCAGTTGCAAGCCTTTAAGAGGTTATTTTTTCATATCTAGCGACTTCCACTAAGAGTAGAACAAGAAAACCAGTGTTGTTTCATTTTTATGAAAAAGATACAAACTAGGATTTCGGGACCATTTGAATATTTACAATTGTCTCCACCTAGAAGGCAAAGTAGAACTGTGAAAAGAGATCCTATTTCAAAAAGAGTTCAGTCAACTCCACCAAATTTCAGTCCAGTAGTATCTACAAGTTTAGTTGTACCTGCAGTTCCTATTCCTATAGCACCAGTAGTAACTTTTACTACTTTTTTGTACCTATTGTTCTAGCTCAGGTTAATCCACCTCCAGTTTTTCAAATGGCAAGGAATCATCCATTTGTTGCTTTTAATGGAGGTAGTCCATTAAACCTTGCATAACATGATGTTATACCAATGGTTGCCTTAAAGAGTTTATCATTTTTCATAAGAGAGGATCAAACAACCCCAATTGAGCATATCAAAGATGTAGCCTCTTTGTGTAGGGTTCATCATATAACTCAAGAGAATTTAGTTGTTAGGTTACTAGCTACTTCATTAAAAGGAAAAGCTTTACAATGGTTCAGGGGTTTGCAAGTTGGGTCTATTGCAACTTGGGATGAAATGGGAGACAAGCTACATAAGCAATTTTAAGACAAGTCAGACCATTTTTCATTGGTTAAACAACTTGCAACTATTAAAAGGTTCCTCACGAGCAAATGATGGATTTTAATTTTTGTTTTCAAAAGACTTGGGACAAGATTCCTGTCACAGTAAGACCCTATGCTAAATATACATTTTTATATTATTTGAAAGTTATCCATAGTGAAATTTTTGTCATGATTTAGTCCATGGGGGGAATACATTACCTCAAGCATATGACATAACAATTAGAGTTGAAAGCAGTCTTATCCAAGCTAGAATAATAGCTCCCAGATCCCCAAGGCCATTTTTTCCAAATATTCAACCTTCCATGCCTTTACAAATACCTCCTTTTTCTCCTTTACCAATTGTACAAGCATTACCAGTTGTTTCTCAATCTGTTGTCAGCCAAGGAATTGCTGCTCCAAGCTCATCTCAAGAGCAACAGGAGATTAAAAGTTTCCTTCATACTTTTGGTAATAAGTTAGTGAACATAGAGAAGCAGCAGTCCCACAACAAACAACCTTTTCAATTGAATCAAGGTCAAGGTTAGCAATATCAATTGTATAGGCAACCTTATCAAGGTAATTATGAAGGTGCAAGACAAAATGTGAATCCAAGACCTTTTCAGCCATATAATTCTACTTTAATTAGTGTTGTAAAATATCTTGTTCCTATTCAAAACAATCTGGCAGTGAACTTTGAGTGGTTTTTTTCCAAATAACTGGCAGCATAATCAAGCCACAAGCTCAAATGGTGTTATCAACCAAGCATTAATGGTGCAAAGTCTTTCAGGTTCACAATAAAGTGTACCTGATGATAGATCTCTATAGCAACAAGAGCAGCCTCCAAGTGATGCTACTCTTTTAAACTTGTAGGGAGAAGAGTTTTGTGGACTTAATAGGGATGATTCTCCAATTGTAGCTAATACAAGAGCCAACAAGAGAGCTTTTGAAGCTAAACAGTCATCAAACAAAGGAAAAGAAACCACTGAATCATCCACATTTCAAGTGCCTTGCATATTGTAAAGAAATACACAAGGTGTTTCCAAGGAACAACCACACTTACAAGTAGACCCTGATGTTGTAAGGACCCATCAAAAGGTAAATGTTGTTGCACCTTTCAATATTATTGAAAATATGAAAAAAATGAATTTGATAATGACCATGTGGGACTCTTTAGCTATCCCAAGTCAAACAAACTTGTTACAATATGTTTTATCTGAAAGGAGAGTGTTTAATGATGTTTTAGTTGATCCAGTTAAAGTTGTTTTTACAAATGTGCCCCAAGACAGCAGTAAACAACCAAGTAAAGAGCTAGGAAAAGATTTCAAACCTCCCCCTTTCTATGTGTCTTTGATAGTAAGGGACAAGTTAGTTCATAACTATGTGGTTGATAGTGGAGCCAATAGTTCAGTCATGCCAAAAAAGATTGCAGACCAATTAGGACTGAAATACTAGCCCCTTGAAAAGGGAGTACTCCAATTAGATGGGACAACAGTTAACACTGTGGATGTTATTAAGGACTTAGGTCTCACATTACATGCCTGTCCAAATTTTTCAATCCCTCAAGATGTCTTTGTCATTGATTTACCTCCATTTTTGTCTTATGTTTGTCAAGAGATTTCACGGCCAAAATAGGAGATTATATGTCCTCAGATTGGTCCTACATGCTTTTTAGGACTAGGTATGGGACAAGGTAACAATTAAATCAGAGTCACTGGCTAAGGATCACACTAAACCCGATGTACCAAGTGCAGTTAATGCCAACTGTGTTTTTTTTGAAGATAGTGAGCTTGTTATTGCTCGAGAGCTGCAAGCTAAAAGTGTACCAGAGGTGTTGTTAAATGAGTGGGTAGTATAAAATATTGTAGACAATCCTAATGACCACATTTAGGAAATTGGTTTTGGTGTTTGTGTTGCATGAACCTGAAACAAAGATGTCAAATATTGAAAAGAAGGTAGAGCAACAACTACAACAACAAGATGAGCTATGGAAAATCTATTTTGATGGTTCTAGAAGCATAAATGGAGTTGGTGGGGGTGCAGTGCTTGTGTCCCCGCAAGGTGACAAGTATTACTCTGATTTTCATTTTTCTTTTTCTTACTCTAACAATACTGTTGAGTATGAAGGTCTAATTCAAGGATTGGAATGGGGAAGGAAAAGAGGAATAAGCTACTTGCAGGTATTTGAGGACAACTTGAATTAATTTTCAATCAGGTAAGAGGCCTAAATGTTACTAAAAAAAATACTTTGAGGTCCTATAAGAATAGAGTTCGGGATATGATAGAGGAGTTCAATGCTTTTAATCTAATTTCTATTCCTAGAAATCAAAACAAGCATGTAGATAGACTAGTTGTAATAGGTGCATAGTTTGACATTCCTAATGATATCAAGAAGGAGAAAGTGCAATAGTATGTTAAAGTTGTAGTTAGGCCCTCTATTCCTGACAATAATGTTCATGGAAATTCTTTGAAAGTGATGAGCAGGTTTTGAGTTTTTTGCTTAAAGAAGATGAGTTTACTGTTGTAAATCAAGAGAAGCTTAAGCAACAATATGAGGATCAGATTATCCAGTTGAGAACTAATAAGCTTCCCAAGGGTCTAGTCACCTTAGAATCCATTTTTAATACTTATGATCAACTTAAGAAGAATAAAACCAACATTCAGGTCAAAGAGGAGCATTATGAAGAGCTAGAAATTTTTAAAGGTAAGCTCCTTAAAATTGGAAAAATTTGTTCACAAGCTGATAGGCAAGATTTTGTTGCTCTTTGTTAAGAATTTCATGATGTGTTTGCTTGGGATTATTTTGATTTAAAAGGATTTGATTCTAGAATTTCTCAGCATACAATAAAATTAGAGTCAGATGCAAAGCCTATAAGGTAGAACTAGAGGCCTTTGAACCCAAAACTTGAGCTTCTTATGATTAAGGAGTTAACCAAGTTGGTTGAAGGGGTTATCATTTTCCATATCAATCATACCTCCTGGGTTTCTAACCTTGTTTTGGTTAGAAAGAAAAATGGATAAATTAGGCTTTGTGTAGATTTTAGAGAGTTTAATAGAGCATCTTTAAAAGACCATTACCCGTTGTCCTCTATGGAGTAGATCCTTCAAGTTGTTGCTAGTTCAGAGAGATTTTCCCTGTTCAATGGTTATTTTGGTTATAACCAGGTGTTAGTCAAAGAAGAGGATCAATTTAAAACTGCATTTACTACAAAGTGGGCCACTATGGCCTACAAGAGAATTCCTTTTGGCCTATCCAATGTTGGAGCCACTTTTCATAGGGCTATGGACATGGAATTTCAAGGTTTGATTAATAAAATGGTGCTTATTTATCTTAATGTTGTAACAGTTTTTTCAAAAAGTGTTGATGAACATTTATCACATTTAAAGCAATTATTCGAAAGGTGTGGGGAATATGGAATATCCCTCAATCCCAAAAAGAGCATCTTTTGTGTTTGTGAAGGCAAGCTTCTTGGACACATAGTGTCAAAACAGGGGATCACCATTGATCCTGAAAGAGTTAAAGCCATTTTAGAGTTGTCTTTGCCCAATAATAAAAAGAGGTTGCAAAGCTTTCTTGGTAGAATAATTTTTTTGAGAAGGTTTATACCTGATGTTGCAAATCTTTTAAAGCCACTAACTGTCATGTTGAAGAAAAATGTGAATTTCAGCTAGACCAGAGAGGCCAAGCGCAACTTTGAAGCTATTAAGGAGGCTTTATCAACAACTCCTACACTGGTAAATCCATTTTTTTCAAAAGACTTCATTGTGTATGCTTTTAGTAGTATAGATTCAATTTCTGCAATGTTGGGACAAGAACATAATGATGGCTTAGAACAACCCATTGCCTTTTTCAGTCAAGGTTTAGAGGGTTATGAATAGAGGTATTCTTTTGTGGAGAAATATGTACTTATTGTAATTAGAAGTTTGAAAAAATTTAAGCCTTTGATTTCTAATAAGAAGTTTCATCTAATTGTTGCCCATCCTAGTGTGAAGGAGTTTCTATTGAGCAAGGACTTGAATGAGAAGAGGGCTAGTTGGATTACAAAGGTTATGGAGTATAATGTTGATATCAAAATAACCAAGCTTGTAAGAGGTAAAGGATTGTGTGAACTAGCTATAGGGTCTGAAAATGAGGAGAAAATAGAAATAGAAGTTGTTCTGGTTACTAGTGATGAGTCTCATAATGTTGCACCTACATTAAGTGCAAACTAGGTAAGTGATATGACTCATTTCTTGCAAACTGGTGAGTGTCCACTAGGTTAAGATAAAGCAAAAAGGAGATATTTCAAATTGCAGTCTATTCCTTATGTGTTGGTTAGCAAAGTTCTTTTTAGAAAAGATATGAATGGTGTTCTTTTAAGATGCATTAATTATGATCAAGTAGAAAAAGTGCTTCATGAGTTCTATGATGGAACTACAAGGGGTCATTTTTCCCCAAGAACGACTACTTGGAAGATAATGAGAATTGAATACTATTGGCCAAACTTGTTTAAGGATTCCCATGCATGGGCAAGAAAATGTGTTAAATGTGCAGTTTTTGTAGGAAAAGAGAGGTTGCTAGCTTTACCTCTGTAGCCAATTCAAGTAGAACAACCCTTCATGAGATGGGGGATTGATTTGATAGGTGCCATTAACCCACCTTCTAGTGCAAGTCATAGGTGGGTACTTACTACAATTGATTACTTTACATGATGGACTGAAGCAATGGATTTGAAAGAAGCCAATGAAAATGTTGTTTTGAACTTTTATGATGATATAGTAACTAGGTTTGGTGTACCTAAATCAATCATTTCAAATAATTCCTTGGCATTTGTTGGATTGAGAGTAAGTAATTGGGCTGTCAGGAATGGTATTTATCTAAATACATCATCAAACTATTACCCTCAAGGTAATGGTTTGGAAGAATCAACAAATAAGAACCTAACAAGAATTATCAAAAGAACTATGGAGGAGAATCAAAGAACTTGGAACACTGAGTTAAAATCTACCTTGTGGGCAGATATAATAACTCCCAAACAGTCCATTGGAAACTCTCCATATGTACTAGTTTATGGTAAAGCTCCTAGGAAAGGTTACCTTTATTTGTAGAGCTTCCAACTCTTGATATTATGCATTAGCTAGAAATGTTTGAAGAACAACATCCAATGGCTATTAGATATGCTCAACTCATGGAGCTAGAAGAAACAAGAGATAAAGCAATGAAATCTTTAGAGTATCATCAACTCCAAACAAAGAGATTCTTTGATAAGAAATTAACACCTAGAGTTTCCAGAGAGGGTGATATTTTTCTTAAGTGGGATGAATTGAAAAGCAAGGCAAGAAAGAACACTAAGTTTGATAATTTTTGGAGTGACCCATTTGTTATCACTGAGTGCAAGGAGCACAATGCATTCCAGTTATCAAAGATGGATGGAGAAGTTCTGACTATCCCAGTCAATGGGATGCACCTCAAACAATTTTTTGAGGTTTGATCTACCTTGTTTATGCTTTCAATAAGTGTTGCTGCACCTTATTTTAGTTGTTTACTTTCCCTAAGTTCTTTTCAACACAGTTAGGTAGTTTCCCTTTTGCAGTTTTATTTTTTAATAAGTTTTTGAGGTCTTCTGCACTTATTTATTAAATTATAGTTTATTTTGATGATTGTTTTCAAGTTTTTTCAGGTTTCTAAGTAATTATGTGCCCAATGGATAGGCTTAGGCAACTAGTGAATATGTTTAGCAGGAAAACATATAGCAAATGTCACCAAAAATGTTACCTAATTTTGCTAAGTAACTCAATCAGGTAGAGCTTTTATGTTTTTCAAATGGAAAAAAGAAAGGTACATTTTATTTTTCTATTAAATTACATTCATTTGCATAAACAAAATCAGAAAGATTACATTATCGGATTGCATTCATGTAGATGCATATAACATAGGAGAATATTTACAAAAAATCTTTTCAACAAAAGTAATCTTTATTGACAATGTAAATGTATAAGGTCTCATACAAGCCATGAGAGTAACTGTTGTAATACAAATGAAAGAAAATATTATACATTCATAGATATTAATAAGAAGGAATGCATATATGAGGAAGGGTGACTCATCATTACCTGAATGACAAGTCTCGGTTGAGTTGTACTGCATCTTTTCCAGTCTTTCACTTGTTTTGCAACTGGCTTCAGCCTCCTTACTGCTCCTAGTTTCCAGCATTTGAAAGAGAGAGTGTTGTTAGAGAAATGAAAAGTCACTAATCCATACATACACATACCTCTATAAACATACAATTTGACCTTCATTTGTATTGCAACAGTCAAATCAAGCATATCAAAGATGTCTAGAAAGTAAGAATGATTAAACACATGAATCATATGCACATATTTTTCTAAGATGTTTGCTTCCTATGCAGGTATAGGAGAAGTAATGTTGTTGTTTTGATTCATCCAATTTCAGCATGTGGAGTAAAATGTGGCTTCCATGAGGGTTGAGCCCAGCATGTTGCCCTCATATGTTTAGAGGGATGAAATGTTATTGATCTAGATGTCTTATTGAGTCATTCTACACATTTTGATAAGTATCAAGACATAAAAATATTCATCCATATCATAAGCATATCCACCTCTTAAGTCTTTTTATTCAGGTATTTGAACAACATTACCAAAGAGGTGAATATGCTTATGCTAAAGTCATCTATCATTATCCCTTGAAGGCTTTAGCAAAATATATCAAAAATGAGTCTATATAAGACAAATGAAAGTCAAGTAATATCTTTCAGATCATAAATGCAATAAGCTTGAAATCATTTCAATCATATCTTACAAGTTATTCAACAGTGACAACAGTCATGTTTGGATGGAAAACCTCAGTATCCTAACTAAAGGAAACAAAAAAGAGTCCTACACATGAATGGAGTGACTGTTACAACAAGAATAATGCCATAATATCCAAGGTCCAAGCCTTTATTAAATGGTTGGCTATGCAATAAATGACTTCAAAGGCCAAATAAGCAAACAATCCTCTCATGAATGCACAGTGGCCATTTCATATTTATACAACCTATTATGTCATGGTGGCAAGTGTTAAAGGTGTGAAGTGATTATGTGACAACATTAGTTTTCAAGTAATGAAATGCACCTATCAAGAATATGCACAAAATGATTTTCTAAATCATGCATAGTTGTAGGTGACTATCTTGCAATTAGCATGCAAAGTAAGAAGGATTTCAAATAAAAGCTTTTCCACAATGATCTATTATAATGAAAGCATTAAACAATAATTTAGTGATAAAAGTAATTCATATATATGAGGTCACTGTAGATCTGGGTGCACAATGAACAAGCTCCCAAGAAACAGATAGAAAGTCACTATGCATAGATGAAAGGATAGGCTACATCATATGGTAAAATGATAAAAGGGTTTAAGTGCTTCAAGGAACAGTGAGGAATATAGTGTTAGCACTTTGTTAATATTATCATGCAAGTATTTTTCTTGTAGTCATATCAAAACAATGATCATTCAGAATAATTCAAAGAACAATGCATGGATTATTGTAGTGATAATTGCATCATGTGTAGTAAGATCATGACATATCAAAATAGTATTAAATGAAGTTGCATTAGGACTATTGAATAGCTAGCTACGGTAAAGGGCTAAATGAGGGTTATTATGGTCAAGCCAAATGCAAAGATAGGCTTCAAAACCTTACTAATAATACATAACCTCAAGTATCTGTAGTTAGAAATAAAGATCCAAAATGGCCAAGAAAAGGAGAAAAGTAAGGAGTGAAACCTAGTTATTCAAAATAAGATAGACTTAGCTTGTTGAAGGTAAATTCTTGAATTTTTCATCATGGAGTTTCTCAAGGCATAAGTGAAAAAGAAATGCCTATAGGGTGCATGGTCGCAACCTTCAAGCATTTTCTTATTAATATATCAAGACCCATCTTGGGGTTTTCTAGAAATGAAAACATTATCATTTTTGGAAAAGATTGAGAACATAACTATGGCCATAGCCATAAAAAAATCATATATCCTACAAGAAGGCACATGGTAGCCCTTGTTTTCCATATTTGAGGCTAAAAAAAAGGATGAATCTCAAAGAAGCATGAATATAGCCACATCCATAATTTACAAAAGGTAAACAATGAAATAAAACTTGGGTTTATAACCCATATACATTTTTCTCTGTAAAAATTTAAAACCCATTTGGGTTTTCAAAAGAGAAAAGCAATCTACAGGAGAGTTTATTTTTCACATTACATATAGAACCACTTGGGGTTTTTGAGCTTCGAGCCTAGAATAGTCTTCTACAAGGTTGACCATTGATGAAAATGATGTCTCTTGTGCACGCAGTGAGGAATATGGCCACAACCTATATTGTCTTATGCTTCATTTTCTATAGGAAATGTCATAGGTTCTTCAAAATAGATACATGAAACAACAATGAACTTGTTTGTAAATCTACAGAAAATATGCATTTCTTTTCAATATGGCTCAATTTGGAGCTTTTAGTTTTTCAAGAAATGAAATTCAAAGGACAAGTGTTTCAAAACTGCTTACTCTAGTTAGTGTTTTTTGTTCTCCAAATATTTTCCTGAAGATGCTTTTACAAAGCTTGAAAGAGGCATACATGGTGACCAGATAAAGAGAGAGACACAAAAAATGGAACAAGTAAGAAAAGCAAGAGGAAAAACTATAGTATGTCGTGACCTGAGAGGTCCAAAGTCATTTAAAAAACTCAAAATGTTGCTTTCAAATCAGCTTACCAGTGTCATAATGAGGAAATTCACAAGGTTTTTCCCAAAAATGCCTCTGAAATCACATAATTTCCCCATGGTCGAGCTCCACAAACCCTCCGATGGCGGCAACCTAGCTTCTTCTTGAAGCTTCAAAATAAAAAATGAAATGATATTTCATTTTTTCCTTTGTTTTGTTCTAGGGTTTGTAACCCTAAAGTGGCTGATGTAAAGACTTGGCATTTTTTCCATTTTTTTAGAAAATGAAACTCAAGCTAATATGGTCATGGGCAAAAACTTATGTCTTATGCCTATTGAATATGCTTTGCACTATGAAAACTAAGTCTTCATGACTTATGTTTTATCAAGATCAAAGCTTGACCAAAAGTCATTCTCTTTTTGCCTTTGAGTGTAAATGTAAAACATATGATTTTTATGATGATCCTATAAATCATTTAAATCATGTATTATTATGAAAAAATGGGATACACACCTTGTAGGTGCTTTGAGTGACTTAGTTAGGTTTTGATGCTTTTAGAGAGCATGTAGGGAGGTTAAAAATCAGTTTGCAAACATAGGTCAAGCATCTAGGAAGGAGTTAGGAGAGGTTTGAAAACATATTCCTAAGATATAGGGGTTGTTTTTGACTCAGTTGGAAACATTGGAGAGCATCTTGGAGCATTTTTTGCTTGCCTTTATGGTGGAATCGGTCAAGTTTGACATTTTCATGCATATTGAAGCCTTTTGGAGTGGATATGGATGCTAGATTTTAGGATTTTTGGGGGCATCCGACCCCAACTGTTTCTAGAACCTCTTTTGGTGGGCTTTTGGAGGGAGATGGGTGATATAGTCACTTGAGTGACTCTTTTACACTCAGTTCTTACTATGCAATTTATGGAGTTAGTGATTTTTTACAGTCCTTTCTCAGATTTGAGTATGTTTTGTAACTCTTTTTGAATATGATATGCAAAGAATACCTTGGATACCATTGATTATGTTATTTTTCCTTCTTGTTCTTGTAGTGTTGTGTATTTCCAATTGATTGATCAGGTTGCTTGTGAGGTTTTTCTAACTTCCTTGTGATTTTGTCTCATGTTTTATACGTATTCTACAAAAGTATGTTCATGCAGGTTGCAATCTGTGTCTTGAAGATGTATGTGGCTTTCTAATTGTGAATTTTTCTTCCCTTTGAAGGTTAATGCATTGAGGCCTCTTTGTGAAATATTAATGCAAGAGCATACAAAAATAAGTTGTTGAAATTTGGTCTTCTATCATTTTGTAACCAAGTGTAGGAAAATATGAGTTTTCATAATCCTTATCAGCTTGGTGTATCACCGTAAAGATAGTGTTTTCTAGTTTTCATTTTAAAGCATTCCTTCTACCTTTTCCTCAACAAAATCAGTAGTTTTAGGTGATAACTAGCTAGGAGCTAGCCTTATCTAGAGATTCACTCCATTTATTAGGTGACCCATAGCCTAGGAGTGATTCCACGTGTCTCTAGGGTGCTAAGTCTTGTAGCTTAGTTAGGGTGCAACTCTAGAAGATAACACTGACAATCTTCAATTCTTTTCTTTTCTTCCACTTGTACCTTTAGTCTGGTGATGTACTCATTTTCTTTCTTCAACTGATCACTTACTTCTCGATGCCTTTCTTTGAATATCTTGATTTTTCTCTTAGTTTCTTGATGCACCCATTTGCTTCTTTTAAGTTTTCCTTCAGAATTCCTTTATCTTTTTCAATTTTGTCCAAATCTTCAAGAGCAACATGGAGTTCTTCAGTTGCAGAAATATATTATGAAGGAACATGATACTTTTTTGTTATCCATGTGGTGAATTTCAAGATCTTCTTTAAGTTGTTAAACTTCTCAAAAGGAACCAAGCTTTGATACCAACTGTTGAACACATAGAATACTGAGAGGGGGGGTGAATCAGTATTCTACTAAACCATTTAACTACTAACAATTCAATAATTAAAACATATCTAGCTGCAACTGTAAATAAAAACATGAAA
Source organism: Sequoia sempervirens (assembly GCA_007258455.2). NCBI lineage: Eukaryota > Viridiplantae > Streptophyta > Pinopsida > Cupressales > Cupressaceae > Sequoia > Sequoia sempervirens. The sequence goes on along the minus strand of VDFB02254097.1, from coordinate 26,695 downwards.
GGAATCGTAACATCACATGCCACATAAACACCAAGATTTTTACGTGGAAAACCCAAGGTGGGAAAATCCACGGTGAGGATTAGCTCACGATATATTATAATCGGTCATAAGATATTACAAGGAACACTGTCAGGGCACATTGTCCTTGAAAGGCTCACAACTTGAAAAATATTACAAAAGAGTGTGGCTCACTACCAAAATGATGAACTGGTGAAATACACCTTCTTTGTGTTTAGTTCAATTCCAATTAATCTCTAAAAAATAAAATCCTACACTAGTTTGCAGGTTCACAACTGTAAGAATTGGCTATGAAGGTAGCCACCCAAGATCTAGAGGCCTAACAGAAAGCACAAGAATATGAGAGATAGAAATAAGATGACAAGAATAAATTGTATTCTTATCAATAGAATGAAATGTAATGGGATGGAATTTTACATAGGAGACCCCTTGGTTATATAGCCCATGTGAGAACATACAAGGGCATAAGATTATGACAAGTGTCATAATCTTATGACATGAGACAACTATGAAAATCTATCACTCCACCTAAAGTGGGAAAAAGATAATGTGATAATCACCACAAAAGGTGGATCACCCACAAAAGTGGAGAGATGATCACATGATTTGTCCACAAAAGGTGGAAGTGATGAAATAATGACATGTCAAGTCCACCAAAAGTGGAAAATCTCCAACAACTCCTATGTGGTCCCTAAGTAAACTTAACTAAGGTGTAATCATGACCTAGGACAAGGTACAAGACATAATTACACCAACAACAACTACTACCAAAAAAAATTCACAATATCACACACCACTTCTTTTTCCTTGTTGCTTATCACACATACATCTTATATCTATTCCTATATCTCTCTAAAATAGAAAAATGTTTCATGCATATATATACCAACTTACATCAATATACATCAATTAGGTTGGCCTAATTAGATGTAATTATACTCAATTCAAAATATCTTGTCTGCTCAAAACAAAAACATCTTTGGAAATTAAAAAAAAATGTGCAAGACATAAATTAGGTCAACCCAGACCTAGAAAAGAACTCTTTAGACATCCACAAAATGTACACCACTTGTCTAAGTTGGCCAAAAGAAGACCCATACCAAAAACTGTAAGTTGAACTTTTTTCATTTATATCTTTTAACCCATTCAACTAAAATTGTTGAAATATTGTCCAAGGTTACATCTAATAGTCCTTAATAACATATTAAAATCATATAAGTTGATATTCTACTATGAGAAATTTTGAACCAAATTATTGGATCAAGGTAACACGAACGTAGTTTACCAAATGGGCAAAAACTATCACCAAACAATGTTGGCATCAATAACAAAACACTGAAGGTCTTCTTCTTCATTCTTCCAGCAATAACATCTACAATACTAAAGAAGATACTTCATCCACAGTCACTACTAAAGCTCCCATTAAACTGTGACAATTGAGCTCTCCAAGCATCATGACCAAGTCACTGTTAGAGCTCCCACTGAATTGTGACAACCGAGCTCTTCAAGCATCATGACCAAACATATTCTAATCTAAAAATCCTTCAAGTCCACAAATCAACATGTCCATCTGACAACAATACCAAGTGGCACCAAGATCTCTAAACCAAGCAAAAATACCATCACTGTCAGAAACTTACACCAAGTTGTGTATCCAAGTTATTCATGACATCATGATACACATGCTATAGGTCCCCATAACTGACTATCCAGGTACTCAACATCATCCATCCTCTCATCTCAAAGGAACTACACCAATGCACAAGTGACCACAAATAAGTCCAACTAACAAGTATGCATCAACACTGAACCAACCTCGTGGATATTGACAATCCACTTTTGAGTTATCCCACAACAAACATGTAGGTAAAGATAGCCCACAACATTTCACAACCCATAGATCTAGTCAATATAACATGCAAACCAACTATCGCACTAGAAACTACAAAACTGAGATCTCAAAGAGAATAATCATGTAGACAAGATGACTCAAACACTAGATCAAGCTCATGTCTGATTTACCAATCATGTCCACAATGAGAATCATAGTCAAGGAATCCACCAAGCATCACCACAAAAATGTTGAGTGAAAAATCAAGTACCAACACTCCCATGTAGAGAAATCATCTCACTTCCTCACACCATACACGAAGCATGAATGCAAAACTACAACTATCTCATCTAGTAACACCCCAAAAGCTAGGGACTAGAAAATAGCTTAATTGCAGCTCCACAAAACTACAAGTTTTCTTGACCATGTAAAACTTGCAAAACCATTGTTTGAAAAACACCCATGTGCATCCTCACCCACTTCACATTTGGAAGACTAAATAGTTTGAAACAAAAAACACCATAATAGTTAAACCAGAATAATGGATTATCATAGATGAGCATAACCATAGATTTTTTTACAAAAATCTATAAAACCCTTAGATCCAAGGAACATGAATCTGATCCATGGAAGTACAAAGCATCCATAAAAGGAAAAAGAAATTCAAAAAATCTAGGCCCATTTTAGGCCAACTCCACAACCACCAACATGTGCATGCATCCAAGGGAGACAAGCTATTGTAGAAGTTTCTAGATCATCCAATGTTCAACTCCATAGCCTACATGCAATCTAGGTAACAAAAATGTTGCCTTCCAATACTAGGAAAAAAACACCCAACATAAGCACATTACTCCATAGCTAAAAAACAACCTAAGCTTCTTCATATCATCAGGGAGCCTCTCACATAGACACCCAATATGAAAGCTTTGCTACAACACAACCACAAAGCAAAAAATTCCCCCCCACGCATTAGGATATTCTATTGTCAACTACAAGATTTAGATCACATCAATTCAATATGACCAACTCCATTTCCTTCATCTTCACCATCCTTCAAGTTGTGTGTTGTCTCCTAAAAATACAATAAAAAAGAAAGAACTTCCACTAACCAAAGGATCAATCTCTAGCCGATTCCTTCATATTTCCTCAAGCTTTCTAGACTAAGAAATCTTCACAGAAGGAATACCCAGAACTAGAAACACCAGCTTTGATACCAATTGAAGGCTCATCTCAAAATGAGCATTTGAGATCAGTAGGTGCCTTCAGTAAATTGTGTTTCTTCAAATATCCTCAAAAGCACATACTACTATGTGATAAAGTGGAATCATAAATAGTTTATTTCCCACCATTAATCCTTAGAGGAAAGTTCATGCAATTTTAGATCATGCAAGATCAAAAAAATGCATTAAAAAATTCAATAAACATAATCATTAAACAAGAAAGATGGAATAGAAGATATGAACACAGAGATTTATGTGGGGAAAACCCTTTCATGTAAAAAATTCCACACTCTAAAAGCATAGATCCATTGTATTATCCAACAACCAAATACACGATTACAATATAATGCAGGCTCTAAGCCTTTACATGGATATTTACATCTTGTTCCATCAAGAGAAAATACAACATAACCCCTCTGCATGCAATCTCTCCTCACTTCACTGATCTAATGCACTATGACATTACATACATACTTCTCAAGCATTACAAGAAAATTGTCATACCAGACTCTTCAACTTCTACAACACTGAATAGTCACAACCACAATCCTGTCGAGTCATTCCTAAACCATCGCGGGGTTGCACTAATTCTTCACCACACCACCAGTTACTGTAGTACCACACTATACTGCTCCACCACAGCCCATCCAAATGACTATTGCGGTGTCGCGAGTTACCACTATATTGTAGGATACCACTCCATTGCAGACCCCTGCACCTAACATTCACAGGGTTTTAGGTTACGACTCCTCCTGCACTACCAGATGCATCCTCATAGACTATCATGGGATGGCAGTTTACCTCCCACCATACTGCAGGTTCCCTTGCATGACTGTCGCAAGATGGTGGGTTACCTACCGCCTACCCACCAACACTAGCTTAAACCTCTGTGGTACTGTGGTGTAGTCGATTTTGACCCAACTCACAATCAACCCACCAGATGCTACAATATTGTAATCCCCATGAAAAAACTACTATGAGGTGGCAGGTGGCGACTATTCCTCATAATACTGCAAACTCCAGCTTAGACTTCCATGGTACTGTGGTGTAGAATACTGAAGCTTGGCTAAGTGTTTTCCTGATTTCAGAGAGCCTTAAATAGTAAGTTTGAGACACTTATTTCTCAACACAAATGAGATGCCAAGTGGATGAAACATGGAAGCATATTCTAAGGTAAGGGGTTTGTAAATGAGGAATTTGTAAGGGGTGTAAGTTCACATCATTAAATTTTTTTCCACTTTCACCAAGCATAAGTGTCAACAAATGCACAGTGAAGTAGAGTGAAAGAAGCTAAAAAACATATACCTGAATTGTTGAGGAAGTAGACTGCAATCTAGCAAACTCAGGCACAAGAGAGAGAGATGGCTCCATAGGTACTTAGTCTTATGGAGATTTGAACAAAAGTGCCACATGTGCCCGGTCCTATGGAAGGTGAATAAAAGGCTTTGTGGGTGCTTGATCCTACATAATTGGATCCATAGGTGCTCAATCCTACAAAGGATGAAAAAGGGTTCTATAGGTGCCCGATCATGTAAAATAAAAATTCTTCACATGTGCTTAGTCCTACAAAGGAGGCGAGGGAGGTTAGATGTGAAAGAATCCACAAAGTTTGATTGAACCTTATAGGTGCTTAGTCTTGCAAGGCAACATGTTAATCTACAGAAAAAGCACGTTAGGCAAGAAAAAGTCATACAGATAGACAAACAGTCATATCTTAGAACAAAAAATTAAAGGAGAATATTTCAAAGGGGTCCCTTGAGAACTCTTCCAAAAAAAGGGGGTCCACTCAAGGGACACTCTCTTTGAAAGGCGATGACATTTTTTGCAAATATTCCTATCATCAAGGAATCCTTTTGAAAGATTCTCTTTCATTAAGGAATCTGAAAAATGAAGAATGGCCTCCTCAAAGGCAAAATCTCAACTCTTTTGGTCATGAATTAGATTTCAAAAGAAAATATTGCTAAGGGGATCCTTTTCAAAGGATGCAATTTTTAAAAAATGTTGAAAAATGTAAAGATTTTGAGAAAGGTATTCCTTGGACACCAAATGCACCTTATTGAAAATTGGGGAAGCAGGAGCCCCCCTTAGGATGGTGTGTGTGTACTGAAGGAGCACATGGCATCCTAAGGAAAGGAATAACATGTAGAGACATTGTGGCCCACGATACATGATGAGATGTAGACATGGAAATGAGGGGCAATTAATAGGCGCCACAACATCAAGAAGCAAGCAAAGAAGAGAAAGATAAAAAAGAAAAATAAACAAAGGCAAAGAAATCAAGAGATAGGAGATCTGATAATTTGGGGTTATAACCATTCATAGATATAGATAGATATATATAATATACTATGTGTATGAACTATCATCAATACCCAAATGTATCAAAACGTAAAGAAGAGCACATGACAAAATAAAAATAAAAAATTGGGTCAACATGGAAGGGAGGCCTAAATTCCCTAACACTTTGCATTGTCCCCAATTGTTGAAAATAAAGATACAACATATAGAAGAATGATGAAACAAATAGAGGAATTTTACAACACAATTTCACTCTTGTATCCAAGCACCTACAAGGATGACAAGGTTCCTCTAGGAACAGATAAAAACAAGCACAGGGGAAACACAACACACTTGCAAAAATATAATTTATAGATAAAGAAGAGGTGCTCTCCTAGTCCTCATCAACCAGGAGGTCATTGTTCTCCCAATCTAGATCATTATAGGGAGAGAGAGGATGAACATGCAAGGGTGAGATAGCAAGGGGAGCACTCTTTGACTCTCCTACAACAAGAGCTAAGGAAGAGGGCCCTTCGAGGTCTTCTTCACTCAACTTCTATGAGGTAAACATCATTGATCTTGCAAAGATCATCGATAGAGTCGAGACATCATCAACCGAGTTAAACATGCACTTTATAGGAGTGCCATGTGTTAACTAAATGGGAGATGAAGGAGGCACCTAAGATCCACCATCAACCTCATCAAGAGAGACGGTGACAAACTTGAGAGACATCGAGGTCACCTTTGTCACAAGGACGATGCAAGCCAAAGCAGAATCCTCTCTCGAAGAATGTGATCAACATTCATGGGGGGGAGCTGAAAGCAATATTGAGGCAACGAGAACCAAAGAAAAAGAAGCAACAGAGGGAGCCATAGCAGGAGATTTTGAAATAGGAGTTGTTTGCTCCTCTCTCACCTTCTACGAGGTAGCTTGCTCAAAAGCCAAATCCTTCCTCTGACGATTACACTCATGCACAAGCCATTTTCTTCGGCTTTGCAAATTAGAATTTGCTACTTGAGAAGGAACATGAGGCTCCTATTCTACCATAAGTGTTTCCTCCACAACTATGGCCAGTGGAAGGGCAGCCCCCTGGATAGGACTAGGAGTAGAAAGCATAGGAGCAGAGATTGAAACAAGTGGAGAAGTAGACTCAAGCACCTTGGTGGTGGGCATCTTCCCATTAATCGTTCAAGGGGTAGGAGTAGTAGGAGATCACAGAGGTTGACTTGTAGGGGTAGGCCCATGAGAGCCCTTCCCCTTATCATAGGCAATGGGCCTCAACATCATGGGTAAGACGGGAAGCTCAAATACCTAATGCTTTTCCTTCCACCAAGCGGGCACCATGAGACTCCCCATGCAAGGTATAGGAGCAAAGGTCGAAGGTGCCACAACAGGGCGAGGGGTAGAAGCAGATGAGATATCAAAAGAAGAGGAAGGATCTTGGGTGTGAGCAGACATCCCCTTCCCTTTTGAGATGAGGAGGCATCCTTCTACTACACGAGCATAGAGGCCTTAACTAAAATAGCATAAGGGGAGATAGGGTAGGTCATCTTCGACACTATGCCCCCTCTCTTGTATTTAACATAGGTGTGATATAACAGGTCCCTCCTTGGAGGAAGTGGACCAATAGAGGTAGGCCAAAAGTGATCTAATGAGTTGCTCTTGTGTGACACCATAGGTTTATATTTCGTGTCATGCAAAATGTGCACAAAGCCCTCATGAGAAAACTTCAAACACTTATGGATCACCAAGGCAACTACATTCATGGAAATTAGCTATGAGATGCCTAGTTTCACTCTAAACAAGTCTAAATTTGGGATGATATCGATAAGAGAATTTATGGTCCTGGGTCCTACCAAGACTGAGAGGGTGATAGAATCAATTGGAGGGATTGAGAGTTTGTCATGTGTATGTATTGTGGTATTTGATTCATCATACCTATCCTTATGTAAGAAATTTATCAGCATAATCTCTTTTGTTATAACATTCACATGGAATGTAGGATGAAAAAAAACATTCACAATGTTCTCATTGATGCAACCAAGAATCTATAATATCGCTTGTGAACATTTTAAATCTTCCATCAAAGATTTGCTCATAAACTCTCAAAAGGGGAAATCGAGTGCAATGAAAACTAACCATTTTCTTTTAACATAAAATATTGTGCCAAAGGAAAAAATCATGACTAGCTGCTGAAATTACAAGTTTAAAATCATTAATTATTTTTTCATGAAAACAATAAACAAATATCCAAAATCTGCTCTAATTTGCACAATGAAAATGGGCAAACAAACCTACAAATTGCAGCCAAAACACTGTATTTTTAATTAAAAAATCACTAGCACTCTAAATAGAGTTTGGGAATATAAAATATATGAATAAAATTTGATAAAAAAAACTAACAAACTAGTAACAATAACAATCTAAAACTATACCAAAATATGAGCACTCCAAAAACACAAACCCTACCAAATTACTCAACTAAACAATCCACATAAAACTATCTTTCAGCACCAATGTAACTTTTGTGTGAATTCATGCCTGTAGAGCCTCATACCCACAGTCCTTGAGTCCAAATCTCCTTGGTTTTTCAACCTTATAGATTATCCCTACAATGGTTTATCAGCCTTTGTAGGAGACCCACTACCTATGAATAGAGAAACAAGCATAAACTTAGTCCAAACTGCCAAAACAAGTAATAAAGGATGCCAAACCTTGCTGATCCAAATCCCAATGCATAGAATGAGTGGTTTTCATATGAAGACTTGTAACTCCTCAAACCAATTTTTGAAATCACAAAATCATGCATCCAAAAGAAACTACAAATGAAGAAACCTCATCTTGCACCACTAATAATGCCAAAAAAGAAAAAATAAATATTCCTCAAGAAGTCATACCCAAAATTGATTTAATAATTTATTTCAAACATATTTAATATTCTCCTCCAAAAAGCATTAATTTAATAATCTTGAATAATGAAACTTTTCCTAGTTAAATTATCAAATCCAAATATGCTTTATCAGGACACAGGGCCTGCTAAAAATAGAAAGTTTCTAAAATTAGAAAGGGGACATGACAAGTCCTCCCTCCTAAAGATTTCTTGTCCTCAATAAATATAAGTTTGGATGATTAAGAACCTATGAACCTTCCCATGTCACATCCTTAATAGGAAAATCCTTCCACTTGACCAAGTGTTCAGTGATGCTTCTATTTCTTAACTTCTTCTCTCTTGTTTCCAAATCTCAAGTATTGATATCATTCTCCCCTCGGCATCAATAGGTGGCATAATAGGATAAGTCACAACTTGATGTCCTAAAAAATTCTCTTCAAACGTGAGACATGGAAAATATTGTTTATCCTGCAACCTGGTGGAAGCTCCAACTCATATGCAACCTCCCCAACTTTCTTGGTGACTTTGTAGGGCCCATAAAATTTGGGTTTGAGCTTCTATAGTCCACTCCTCTTCAAGGGACTTTGCTAGTATGGCTGAAACCTCACAAAGAATAAATCAACCACTTCAAAAACTCTCTTAGTTCTCTTATTATTATTATTTTTTTATTCTGAGCATAAGCCAAATTATATTTAAGAGACCTTAAATCTCTTAGCTTTGTTGGATAAAGTCGCTTGCAGTAGGGACTCTACTATCTGAAGAAAAAAGAGAGAGCATAATAGCCATAGAGAGCACAAAAGGGAGACATTCCAATAGACATATGATGAGATGTGTTGTAGTTCAGTACTCTCCTATGTGTAACCACTTCACCCAAGCACCTTGCTGATTTGAACATAATTTCTGAAATACCCCTCTATCCACTTATTATTAATTTTGGTTTGTCTATCCGTTTGTGGATGATAGCTTGTGCTAGGAGTAAGTTTAGTACCTGTCAAATGAAATAATTCCTTCCAAAAATAACTAAGAAATCGGTTGTCCCTATCACTAACAATGTTCCTAGGCAACCCATGTAATCTAAAAATTTCTCTAAAAGACAAATTTACTACTTGAGGTGCCTTAAATTAAGAAGTGATGGGAAAGAAATGTCCATACTTTGTCAACCTATCTACCACCACAAATATACAATATTTACCTTGAGATTTAGGAAAACCAGTGATAAAGTCCATGGATATGCTTTTCCACTTGTGCTCAGGAATTGGAAGTGGCTAAAGTAAACCTGGTGGAAAAATTTGCTCACCCTTGTTTTGTTGACATACCATGCATTCCTTGATATGAGTGAGGATACCCTCTTTCATTCCCTTTCATAAAAACATTTCTCGAGCTTTCTTATATGTCTTGCAATACCCTTGGTGACCAGCCAAAGGAGTATCATGGAAGGCCCTTATTACTTTCTCCTTGATCTTAGAACTTGGTACCAAGCATACCCTGTTCTTGTAAAAGATTAAACCATTTATAATGGTGTACCTATCATCTTTCATCTTCTCATCCAAAATGACAGCAGAATATGAATCCTTAGCATATTCTGAAGTTACATTTACTTTCCAATTAGCAATGACAGTAGAAAGAGAGCATAGGGAATTCTTCCTAGAAAGTGCATCAACAACTACATTTTTCTTTCCTTTTACATATTCAATCTCAAAATCATAAGCCTACAGTTTACTCACCCATTTCTATTGGTGATCATTCAAATCATTTTGATTCAAAAATAAATTTAGACTCTTATGATCAGTCTTAACCATAAACTTACCACAAACTAGATATTGTCTGAACTTGTCTAGAGCATGCATAATTGCCAACATTTCTTTGTCATAAATAGAATACCCCTTTTCCAAAGGACTCAGTATTCTACTTTCAAATTCTATAGGATGTTCCCTTTGAGTTGGAACAGCCCCAATACCTTCCTCAAAAGCATCACATTCAACAATGAATGGAAGAGAGAAATAAAAAATTGCAAGCATTTGGCAGGAGCTCGTTACCTTTTTAAGTGTTTCAATTGTACCTTGAGCTTCTTCCATCCAAACAAAGGATCCTTTCTTAGTAAAATTATTCAAGGGGGAAACAAGCTGAGAGAAACCTTTTACAAATCTTCTATTCTAGCTTCATAACCCAAAGAACCCTCTCAACTGAGTAAGATTGGTGGGTGGTGGCCAATCTATTATAGCCTATATCTTATGTGGGTCAACTTGCACTCCCTGTGAGCTTATGATGTGTCCCAAATACAAAATTTCAGTCAAAAAATATTTACATTTAGACAACTTAGCATAAAATAATTGCTACTCCAAAATATCCAAATGTTCTAGATGCTCCTTCCAAGTTTTATTGTAAATCAAGATATCATCAAAGAACACTAAAACAATTTTTTTGAGCTGCCTACTGAAAATTTTATTCATTATAGATTGGAAATTTTTAATTGTGAGGCCAAATGGAATGACAAGAAACTAAAAAAGGCCATAGTGGCAATAGAAAGTAGTCTTCTCTATATCTTTTTTCCTCATACAAATTTGATGGTAACTTGATCTTAGATCTATTTGAGAGAAGTAAACCACCCCATGTAACTCATCAATGAGTTCATCTATCCTTGGTATGAGGTACCTATTCTTAATTGTTTTCTTGTTTATGGATCTATAATCTATGCAAATTATCATTTTGTCGTCCTTCTTTTTTACCAAGACTATAGAAGAGGCAAATGGACTTGAACTAGGCCTTATGAAACCCAAATCAAGAAGCTCTTGGATAGTTTTTTCTATCTCCTCATTATAACTCCTTGGGTGATGGTAGGGATTAGTAATCATAGGTTTGGAACCTTGCTCTAACTCAATGACATGTTCTAACCCTCTATCTGGTGGTAACCTAGGAGGCAAATCATTGAATATAAGACCATGCTTATCAAGAATGAACTGAATTTCAAAATGATTTTTACCTTGCTTCTTAGAAGATCTATTTGTAAGGATCAATATTTCTACTTCATAAGCTACTTGTCCCCTTCTGAAAGTTCTTTCCATCCTCTTGGTTGAAACCACTCTAGGTGCTCCATTTGAAAGGCCTCTTAACACAATCTCTTTTCCATTGGCTTGGAACTTAAACTACATGGTTTGGTGGTTTGTATAGTATCCTCCAATAGAATGAAACCACTAAACACCCAATACACCATTAGTTTCTTCTATTCCAACCACATAAAATTCATCACATACCTCATAGTCATTTAAGGTTATTTTGAGTTGTCGAGCCATTTAGGTGCATGGTATAGTAAAACCATTAGCAACACTAACACTAAAACCTTCAAAGTCTTGAGTCTTCAACCCTCTCTTTGACACATAACCCTCATCTATAAAGTTATGTGTTGCACCACTATCTATGAGAATGGTTTTCCTTTGTCCAGTCATAACTCCTCAAACTCTGAAAAGATGATACCTAGGTGTTCCTGATAGGGATTCTATAGTACCTCCCTTACTATTTTATTTTTCTTCCTTTGAATTTTCCACCTCTTTGGAGTCATGGAAATCATCATTATCATCTGCATCTAAATCTGAAATTATCTCAATAAAATATACTTGTCCCTTTCCCAAACATTTGCTCTTTAGACCATGGTTCCCTACAAGTAAAACAAAGCTTCTTCCTTCGAAGTTCAAATTTTGTCACATCATCCAACCTCTTTCCAGCTAAGTTTGGAACATTATTTTGTGGCGGAACTATGGGGGTATTTTTTTGAAAATTCCCTTTGTGTTGTCATGAGCTTGGAGGTTTAGTTTGGTGGACACTCAATTTCTTGGGCATGGAGACTTCAAGTTGCAAACTTATTTTTATTGCTTCCTATAAGGTGGTGGGTGAGAAAGCCTTAACAAGTCCCTTAACAAGTTATTCAAGACCTTCCAAGAAAAGGTATACGATCCTTTTTTCAAACATATCTAACACCATAACAACAACCTCTTGAAATTTTTCAACATACTCATCTATGGAATTTGTTTGTTTCAAACTGGATAATTCCTTAAAATACTCCTCTTCATCTTTAGGCTCAAATCTACCAATTAACCTTTTACTAAAATCATCAAAAGAGGTTACCTTATCATGACCTTGAGTATTCATTCCATGGTACAACCAATCATAGGCAGCTCCCTCCAGGTGTTAGGATGCATATTGTATTGCATCATGCTCCCTCATTGGATTGAGCATAAAATAGGTTTGCAATTTTTGTAACCACACTCTAGCTTAAATTTCATTAGTTTCATCAAAGGTAGGGGCTGAAATTTTATTGATTTTTCTCTTAAATTCTCCTCCAATATAATCATAGTGGTGCTTATAACCCCTTACTACCATCAAAATTTACATTTGAGAGACATTCATTGTATGAGACTACACTTTTAAACCCTTCATCCTGATTCTCATAAGAAACTCTAATTGTTGCAACCTCTTTAGCCAACTCCTCCATGGGATTATGGGTTGGATTAGTTGTTGGAGAAACACCTTCAAGTAAGACAACTAATTTTAAGGGTTTTATATTGCTCTATTGTGACTTAGAAGTGCTACCCTTGTCATTAGGTGTTGTTGGGTTTTGTATTTTCTCCTCCAATAACCTCATCATCTCTCTTGTCTCAAAAAAACTATCAACAATTAATTTTTGACTCCTTTGTAGTTCTTGGAGAAATCACTTATGCATTTCATCTGCATTAGCCATTGTCTCATCCCTTGAAGACACAACTACACTTCTTTCCGGCAAAGGATTTGAAGCAATTTCCTTCTACTTCTCCCTTTGCAAATACCTCTTTTCATTGTCACTTGGATGCATATACAATTTTAAACCATTAGGATAGAAAAATCATAGCTCTGACACCACTGCAATATCCCTTGTGAACATTTAAAATCTTCCATCAAATATCTGCTCAAAAACTCTCAAAAGGGGAAATTGGGTGCAACAAAAAATCAACCATTTTCTTGATTTTTAACATAAAATATTGTGACAAAGGAAAAATTGTAGCTTGCTACTGGTATTAAAAGTTTAAAATAATTAATTTTCTATTCATGACAATAGCAAAAAGCCTCCAAATCAAGGAAATGTCCTGAAAAAGAACATGTAGAACATCACAAAAGCATGAAGAAGCTGCAAACTCTATCAAAAGATGACTGCTACGGTGCTGAAGAACCTCCTCTGAAGATATAATGATCAGAATCAAGAAGACAACAATCTGCATGAGTGCCCCCAACGACACTACTCGAATCATATGGCAAACAAAGGAAAACACTTGGAACAAAGATACAAATGGCACACATACCAATAGTCTGAAGAACATTGATCAAATGAGAATGGAAGATTCATTCTAAGGTGAAGCCAAGGAAGCATTAACACCAACAGTAGAAACCCCCCCATAATGCTAAAAAAGGGAGAGGCGTGATAGGTACACTGAAACTGAATGCTAGAAAGTAGTGCATGAAGAGGAACAAAGAGCATCTGAAGGTGCAAAAATGAAAGTACAAGCTGATAGAAAGGATGCGAAACCAAAAGTCACATACACATGAGAAAGGTATGAAGGAAAACAAAGGCAAACATCAACCCCCATGGCACTTTATATCATAGTGCGAGTACAATAAGGCAGAAAGTGATGTGCAAGAAACCTAATACTACACATACAATGCTAAGGCACTTTATCTCAGTGCATTTACAAAAGAAAATTGCTTACAAATGATGCTCAAAATTCCCACAAAGGATAAAAAACTGGAAATACATATAGAACAACCAACAATGAGTCATCCCATGCAAACGAAAAATTTCCAAGAGCTAAAACCTCCAAGTAATCCACTAGAGTATGTAAACACAAAAAAATTGAATAAAATGTACCTAGAGTGAAATATGGAAAAATTGCATGGATGGAACTGAAAATCTCTGAAATATGGTTCCAACGCCTCTGAGATCGTGAAAAACAGAGAAACTGATCAAAAGATATGAGATTGGGACTGAAAACAGCTCCTCTGATTTCAACTAGTTGTAGAATGTACCAATAGGAAAATGAAGTGATCAGACCCACACCACTGGAAAGTTGATGGAAGCAGCTTTCCAACGATATCTTGTTTTCCAAAAAATGATATCGTATGCCCAAGTTATGTCCTTTAGAAAAAAATAGCTCCAAAGGGGGAAAAATAACCAGTGCGGCAATAAATTTGATGGTCATACGACTGTCGCAGCCAAAATCCGGGACTAAATTTGATAGCCAAATGGCCGTCAACGAATTTGCACAAGTGGGCTTAAAAAACAATGTTTTTTAAAAATAAAAAATAAAAAAATAAAAAAATTACAATGAAAAACTTTAATTTTTTTTTGAAAAAAAATCATAAAAGAGCACAAACAAATACACCTTCCACACAAGAGATCTGCAAACAAATGTATGAAATTAACTTCAACAAGAAAAAGCTATAGAAGAGAGAAAACTTTCAAGAAGATATGAAAGCTATAGATATTCTCCTGTTAATAATTACAATGAGATCAATCCTTATAAAAGGAGATCAAGAAACCCTAAAGAAAAGCCTAAAGGGAAACCCTAGTGTGCACACTTAATAATTAATAAATAATTAATTATTAATGTGCCTAAGTTTAACTTAAGTAACTAAAGTGATAAGTGACTTAATTAATTAACCAATATGATTAAATTAATTAGGTAAAACAACTTATTACTCTAATAATGCATTGGTACATAATTTGAAACCCTAGACATCATCATTTCTAGACTAGGATGTCCATGCCCCTATCTAGTCAATTTTGCACCAAATTCATATGTCAAGTTTCTCTCTATCTGCACTTTTCAATTTTGCTTTATGTTTTTTTCTCTACTCTAAGTTTTCTGAATTTTGTAATAGTGCATTTCTTTAAGCTCTTAATTTCCTAGTTTGAAACATTTCATTTATCAATCATCACATTCATTATCCCATCATCAACTAAAAAGGGGGACCAAAACCCTAACCAGTTGTTTGGCTCTCCCTAGAGGACAACAACCAAATAGTATCTTAGTTACTTTTGTGTCCCCAAATTTTTTATGATGGAATGCGTGACTTAGGTTAAGTGTTTTCCTTAGAACCCATATCACCATCTCACATAGCATAGGTGAGATATCAAGGGAACTAACCCTCTCTAGAGGTTGACTTCAACTCACCATGTGGTCCACACTTTAACAAGTCATCTCATTTGTCAATAGGTAGTTGAGTGATAACTCAAAAAGGGTGCATACTTGATTGAAAATAATAAGAAAGATAAATAAAGTCCTATTTTCTTAGAATATAGTAAGAGCTTCTAGATTAGAAAATCATATTGCTTTTTTCCAACTATCTTGGAAAGCAATGTATTTGCAAGCTTGTCTCATGCGTGTTCACCTTTTATTATATTGTATAATACAAAAGAACCAAGGTGTTCTTATTTTCAAAGTTGTAATATGACTAGCCATGGAGGTGAACATACCTATGAATAACATACTAAATCTCTCATAGGAGTAGAATCATAAAGAAAGAGACAAAATATTGTTGGTATAAGTAGCCTAATCATGCTCTAGGTTAATATTTTTGTCACTTTGGTAGCTGCCATTCCCCCAAAAAATTAATAGAGGAGTGAAGGAGGGTGGAGCCCCTCTTCTAGACTTTGGGAGGACCACCCCCTCACCCCTAAAGCCCATGGTGGGGAGCAATGCCCCTGAAGCAAAAAATTCCCACATTTTAATTAAGGGAAATTGATATCAATTCCCATTGTAAAATCAATTTAAAAAAACTAATATTTGAAAACCACCCAAACAAATGACAATTTATGCTTACTATAGATTGGAAGACCAAGAGAGTCATGTGATAGAAGTTAATTCAACATGCATAAATGTAGTGCACACGGGAACATAACAATCACATGAGAAGTTAGAAGAGAACACAATAACATGTAGATGAATGTGAACCATTGTGGATTTCTGACGAACATGCAATAACACAAAATTTTTATGGTTGTATTTTTACATTATGGTTAGAGCATACAACTATAACAATTTGTTGCAAATTAAATAAATATTGTAACTCTATTTTGCTAGAGAACTTTAACAAAAGGATAACTATTTGTGGACATAGTCCAAATGGTGAAGCACATTAAAATTTTTGTTTGTAAATTTATTATTTTCTATCATTAATTTATGTATTTGCATTGTTTAATAGTTTCTCTTAATTGCTCCAATATTGCCTAAGATCCCAACAAAGGTACCATAGAATATAAAAGATATTGGATATTAGTAAATTGATTGCACCTATCTTAATGTAAATAATAATAATGGTAGATTATCTTTGTTGGATGTTGCTTCTTTGTTCATAGACATGAGATAAAGAAGTGCATTCCTCACAATGATGTAAATGTTCCAATGCCAACTTCATTGGTCACTGGTTCCTAGCAAAACTGATTAGTTGTAGAAGAAAAAAAGAACATCTTCTACCATTTATTTGGAGAGAAGAAGTAAATGTGCATATAGAGCATAACAATTCCTAAGATTTATGTTTTCTTAAGGATTTTTATTGACATACCTTTTAGCATGGACACAATGAAATCAAGTTTTCATATGAAACTTATTGTAGATCAACAAAGAAAACATATAGCTAGGCCATAAAATTAAAACAAGAGTTAAACAAAGACATTGTGAGAGTTACCATGGGTGAGATAAAGAAGATTATGGTCTATCAAAATTTTCCTAGTGAATAGCTAAATCAAATAGTTATCTTAACATAACGCTCCCCAATGCTTTCATTTGTGTATTACAAGTTTCAATAGAAAATCAAAGCACAAAAAATAAGAATTAGAGTTATATTTGATGTAACAGACAAGGGTAGGTCCAATTGTGGTCACAAAAAATATTTGCATGAATTCTAGAAATTAAAATTAAAATTGAAAATATCAAATTTCTATTCTAAAACACATGCAAGCCTCATGGTCAAACAAAAATAGAATTCCAATAACTATAAATAAATAAAAGTTACCAAATGTGAATCCCATGGTGAAGTGGATTTGTTCCAGGGTTTTGGGATATAGTTTCTTAAACACTCGCTTCAAAATTTCCATAGTATATATCTATTAAAGACAATTGATCAATTTTGGGGAGTTTAAAACTCCATTTATACTTTTTTGGGGTGAGTAATGAATAGTTAGGGGAAAATGGATGGATTTTTTTTTTTTTTGGATCAAGGAGAAGATGAAGGGTGTTCTTTTAATTTGTTTAGGATGAAGGGGTGAGATTAAATCAACTAAAAAAATTAAAAATATCATAAATAATTAGTTCCAAATAAAATTGGGAGGGAAAAGTAATTAATTAGTCATTTATTTTTAAAAATGAAAGAAAAAATAATAAAAATTTGAGATAATTAAATATTACAATTATTTAACCAGATGTAAAATTAATTTAGATTAATTAAATAATAATTATTTAATTATTTGATCATAGATTAGATTAATTAAATAATATATTTATTTATTTAATTAATGATGATGAAAACATTACTATAACATGATATTAAACTAACCTAGGCTGGATAAGGGAGAGGACCCTATCGTGGGACATGTTCCAATTGCTGGTATAGCTATGGACAGCCTGGGGGCCAACTTTGGATAGTCTGGGGACCACTGTTGGGCAATAAAAGTGTCAATAAATTTACACTTAGTATCCAACTACCAATCCCTTCAATTCAAAAAATACACAAATTGACCAATCATGTAACGCCACATCAGCATACCCATATTACATGACTTAGTTACCCACTATTAGTGCATCACTTTTTTTGGCTTTTTTTTTGTGGTTTTTGAAAAGAAACCCCAAAACCTTGGAAAATGTGCTCAAATTTTTCCCAAAAGTCTTTTACGTATTGCCAACTCGACAGTCAAAGGACGTGGCAAAAAAAAAAGGGTCGATTTAAATGCTGATGATGTGGAACAGGGGGTCAAAGTTACCCTACCCACGATAGGACCCTCTCCCTTACTTATGACCAGGCCTTTGTGACGGTTTGTTCATTTAAATACCTATCATTTTACGTTTTATGAAAAAAATTAATTGTCAAAAAAAAATTTGAAGTACCTAAAAAAATCAATATATTAGTAATCTATGAAATATTATTTTATAAAATAACTATGTTAGAAAATTTACAAATTTTAGAAACTATGAATGCACTCAATTAGTAAATCCAATTGCATATAATAAATTTTATTGATAATTAAATAATTATATATATGTAATTTACATTTTGACAATGCATAGAGTATTAGATTAAGAATAATTATATTGCACAATATGATTGTTTTTTCCATATATTTATTCTCTAATTTGTAAAATTGTATTACTATTTTGACTATAAATTAATTTATTGATTTCATATGTGTAAATATCATAAAAACACATTTAAATATCAATTTCAAATCAAATCTAGCAAGAAATAATTATATAAAATTAAAAATAGTTCAATCCGCAAATTGATCTATCTAAAATCATATTTAAATATGAATTTCAAACATATCCAGAAATGATTATATAAAATTAAAAATAGTTTAATCCTTCTTCAACTCATTATTTAAAATTTCAAATAGTTTAATCCATATTCAACTCATTATCTAAAATTTCAAAATGCTCACCAATAAAACACAACTACTCCTTGAAAAAAATCAAAGCTGAATCACTGTAAAACAAATGTTGTTGAAAAAACAATGCTATAAAGTGAAATTAGCTGCTATTGTTCAATTTTTTTTATAGTTTAATCTTAAATTCATTTATCTAAAAACATAAACTATTTGTAAAAGGAAAACAAAAATTCAACATCTCACCAATAAAACCAAATGATCTATTGAAGAAAATCAAAGCTAAGAATCACTATACACAAAATGCTATAAAATAAATCTTGTTGAAAAAAAAATGCTATAAAATGAATGCTTTGAAAATACAATGAAAATTTGTGCTATGTTGTTATTCATAAGAATATCCTATATATATTAAAAAAACTATAAAATTAGAAAATATTGATAATTAGAAATAAATCTTAAATCTTAAATTTATTGTTAATTGTAACAAGAAGTTTCTAAATTATGTAAAAAATAAATTTTGTTAAAATATTCAAAAAGTTAAAAATCAATTATATTCTATTTTGAAAAGATTTTGAATTAATATATATTTTTATAATAAATATTATAAATCATATATATTAATATAAAGCAATGATAATTATTAGTAAAAAAGTCAAAATCTTTAAAAAATTAGAAAGAACTATATTTAATCTTGAAAAGATTCTATTCTCCACAGATTTTGAATTAATAAATATATTTATAATAAATCATATATATTAATATAAAGTGAAATTAGAGAGAATTATTCCAATTTCTAATTATAAACTAGTTTATATTTTTATCATAAACATTATTTTATATACCTACAATAAATTTTTACGGTTTAATAATAATTTGAAATGTCATATTTACAGTTATATAAAAATATAGCAAGTCAAACGATACAGTCTAATAATTTTTTAGGTTGTAATATACGGTCCAAAATGCAAAAAACGGTCAAATAGACCATCAAATCCTAGGCTTGCTTATGACTGGTGCAAATTCATTGTATATAGAGTACAACTAGCAATTGCACCTTGGTGTGCAATGGGTACGCCGAAGAGGTGTGGAAGGTCAATTAGGAAAAGTTTTGGTCTTTTTTTTGCATACAATTGTGTAGCACATGATGTCAATTGGTAGGTCATTTAGAAAATTCTTTTGTTTATGCAACAAAGGTCATTGTGTATTGTAATATCCATTCAACATAAAGTTAACCTAACCAAGGTGTACAAGGCATGTGTTCATGAACTTTGAAGTACATAATAGGGTAATTGACATCACAAATAATTTTAAAAATCTCTATATTCTTATAGGGATAAATAATTTCAAAGACAATACATTAAATGTTTAATTGGAAGGGACTAGATTAGTAAACCTTGACCAAAAAGGGTAGCAACATAGACAATGTTTCCCAAGAATTAAAACATGTAAAATGAGCCTTCACCTTGAACTAGTTAGAATGTATTATAAAGATTCACCATGATCAAATCTCTCCATTTAGCGGCAATGGGGTCCTTAATCATAATGATCAGCAAGGGAAACCACACAAAAGTCATGTGGTCAATGTTAAGACTACCAAATAACTTATCGAATAACACCTTAACACACTTGGGCACTTCTTGAAATGATCTTGTGGTAAGTTTTCAAATATCATAGATCTTTGATAAATCAATATTGAATCTTAATGATTTTACCAAAGGTACCTAAGAACTAGTTTTATGCAAAAATTGTGTGTTATATATGACTTTTTTTAGTACCCTTAATAACTTTAAATAGTCGTGGTGATGAAAAGAATAAATTTTCTCTGGGCTTTGATTAAAGATGTAAATTAGTAGGAAATATCTTCAATGTTTGAGTAGTAGTTAATTGGTTATTTGCTACCATATTACATTAATTAGTTATAAGGATTAATCTTAGACTAAATGAAAGGAAGGGACTAATTATGTTGCCAAACATGCCCAAATCTATAATGTCAAATTTCTAAGGTACCCCAAAAAATGTTTTTACACATCCTAACTATGTTATGTATGTCTGTAAGAACCCTTTACAACACCACTTTAGATTCGTACCTCTCTTGTAGAGGAAGAAAAATAAATTTTCTTTAATATCATATTAAGCTAAGAAAATTAGCAATAAACCATCAAAGGATATAGATCATAGTTGATTTGTCAAACTAGTAGTAAAGAAATCAAGAGTAATTAGATATAACAACCATACAAAAGTTACACATGGTAGAAACATATAATCTTTTTTTCTGTTTTGGTTAGCTAGTGGAAATATGTTACTTCTACATTAATTTCTTATTGTATCACATTAATTAACCCTCCATCATAAAGCTCTTATGATATCAATTTTTATTAATTAGTTATAATAGTTAATTTTTGTTGTCTTGTAGGAATTTAAGAAGCTAAAAATAATAATTTACTTTTTATTTAATTTAAAATTAAAAAATTAAATATTGAAAATAACATAATAAATAAGGGAATTTTATCATTAATATCAATATTAATAATGTTTGTGAGTGGAAGGTTTAATTCTTAGCTTGAAATTAGTTATTAAATCTAAGTTTTAAAGGCTTATTATTGAAATGAATTCTTAAATATTGGTTGAGGCAATAAATTTAAGCTAGGTCTCTAATTGATGCCTCAAAATATATTTGTTTGAGCAACTTATCTCAAATCTCGATTTGTGGATTTGTAGGTTCAACACATTAGAATTATTGGGAATATGGTGAAACATTGCTTTGGAATATTGGTGAAACATTGGCTTTGTCAATTTTAGCCTTAATCTAAATTTCTACAATTTTAAAGGTGATCATTGGAGTATTAGCAACACATATTTTTAAAGATTTTAGGAGAGATCCTTAATTTGGAGATGGATTCTTCTTCATTCTAATGCAACAATCTGTTGACCTTTTCTTCTAAAGGTTCCTTCTTCCCCTGGTTGTCTTTTGGCCTTCTCATTTTTACTATATTTTTCTCCTCCTATATTTCCACTTTCTTTCCTTTTTTACTTCTTTCCCCTTTTTCTTTAACTTGTGTTTACTTTTTTAGTCTTGTTTGAGAACCTTTGTCATTGTGTTCACTTTCCTTTGCAATCCAAATTTCCCTCTTTTTTCGTACCTCTTTCATTGGCTTACTTGTTTTATATTTCCTTTACCTTCCATCCTTTTCTTTCTATATTTATTTATTTACTTTTTTGCATTGTAATGGTTAAGCTTCTCTTTCATTTATATGTCCCTCTTCTTTCTCTCTAGCAAGCATTTATTCCTTGTTCTTTCTATCACACTAGCATGGATTTAATCATACTTTGCCCTTTTCTTAGTGTATGCTTGACATGTGATCTCCTCCTTTCATCTCTACCTTATCATTTGCTTGTTCTTAGCATATTTCCTCATGTTGGGCCACACCACCTTTTTTATGCAATGCAATCTCCTTTTTCTTCTTCTTGGAAATGCTGATCTTCATACTATCCTATCCTCCAATGTATATTTTATACATCTACAATACCTTGATAGGTCTATGTTTCTTCAATGCCTCACTTCTCTATTTACACATCCCTTCCTCCTAACTGATTTGAATCTCCATCTTGGCATTGACGCAATTGCAACTTCCTCTCATGAAAATTCTCATTCTACTAAAATGTTGGGTCCTAGTAAAAGATGCTTCAATTTGGCAACATTAAATATTAGACACAAATTTTGACACAAGAATTTGTAAAAAGAAAAATCGAGAGAATCATATAGGTTCTCTTGCTAGGAAAACTCATCTATGGGCTCTTTAGGGAAAACTTTCAAATGTCAAAAGTAAGAGGAAGCAAGACAATCACATGTACCATCATTTATAGAAAAGTTTTAAATTTGCATCCAAA
The DNA here is from genome assembly GCA_007258455.2 of Sequoia sempervirens. Taxonomy (NCBI): domain Eukaryota; kingdom Viridiplantae; phylum Streptophyta; class Pinopsida; order Cupressales; family Cupressaceae; genus Sequoia; species Sequoia sempervirens. Next base: position 3,949 of record VDFB02254097.1, on the reverse strand, counting down.
AAAGATAGACACCAATGATCCTTTAGAAAGTAATGCTCCTCATGAGTGGTGGCTTGAGAAAAGTCAAGTTAAATCATCTAGATTGCTTTTGTTGAAGTTGTTGTATCAACCACACAACACCCAAAAATCACTTGCTAAAAATTATCCTATCACAAAAGAGAGATCAAGTGTGATTGTGTACTCAACAACCTGAGAAATTGTATTGATGGAATAACTTGAATTAATCATTACAATAAAGGTGAATTCTTATAAAAATATAAAAAAGCAAATCCTGGATTAGGATTTGATTAGATTGAGACAAGTGTCTTCATCTAATGCAATGAGACAACATGTGTTAAATATAGCTCAATCTAATAATACAAAATAACTCCTAATTTTAGCTTCAAGTAATTAAAGTAAAAAGGCATCTAATAATTAATTAATGATTGATTAATTATCATGTGAAAGCCTATTTACTCCAACACCCCTCTTAAGATCAACTTAGGGAGAAACTAAACAATTGATAAAGGAAGCTAAAAATAATGCAAAATGGGTCTCGACTACAAGGCTTGATGAGGTACCCATGAAAAAGTAGCTGGAATCTCTCATAATTAGAGAAAATGAGAAAATCTTATAGAAAAAGATCCTATCCAAAAGAGAGATAAAAGAAATGTAGGACTCAAATGTCTCCCCAAGTGTTGCTTTGGTCACATAAGTACAATCAAGATCCCCCCATAGCAGAGAAAAGATAAAATAATGAATCCCCCAAGAAGGAAAAAAGCTCCTTTGCCAAAAGTGATTGCTCGAAGAAGAATGCTGAAGATGATCCAAAAATGGCATACATTGTTCCTCCCCTTAGAAAGAAACATATCCAATGGTGTATGTAGGAGACAATCTCTCGGGAGAAACGGTCTCATGATGGATGCCATGGAGAAATGCTCAAGGGTTTGCATGTTTGAATCAAATGAAGCCAAATCAATTGAAGCAAATCCAAACAATTGTGATGATACTTGAAGAACAACCTCCAAAGGCAATGCTGATGGGATGACAGGTTGGTCATAGCTATCATTAAAGAGGAAGTGAATATCCTCAAGTGTGTCCCCAATATCTCCAATGTGAGACTCAATGAGTAACTCTGCAATGTATAACAAGTACTCATCCCACAAAGCTAAAACTGAAAGACTGTAAACATCTTGTTGAAATGAACTTATCTCTTAAGATGTAAGAGGTGTAGGAGTAGGAAGCTCGACACAAGTCTCATGAGCCAAGGTGGATGATGGAAGTACAAATAGGTTAAAGTGACCAAACTTCTCCTTAGATATGTGATCCACTCTAGATGCATGAGAGTGGAGACTAATCAATGGTAGTGCATACTCATTTGAAGCAAAATGAGAGAAGGCATACAATTGAGAAGCATGATCTACTATCCCAACTACAAGAACATCTCTACTGTATAGGTCACTAATAAGTAATGCATCAGGTGTGAACTCTGCCATCTTACTTGCTCCATTGTGTGCAATCTGATAGATGGAAAGGAGATTTGAAGATAATGAAGGGACACAATGTACATCATGAAATGTGTCATCATCAACATCTATTGATCCTTTCCTAGTAACACTCATAAGTATTATTCCTCATCAAAATATTAGGTAATGTGTAAGGTTGAAATGAAGAGAATAGACCCATAGATGAAGCCATGTGATGTGAGGCTCTTGAATCAAGAAGCCATCTATTGGATTGAATATTGATGGATGCTAAGAGAGCATGGCCTTTCACCTTGTCCACTCCATGTGTCATGGTGAGTGACCTTGATTGTGAAGGTGTTGTAGTGGAAGAAGAGGATGAAGGAAACAAAATATTGTTCTTATATAGAAGATGCTTCAGCTCATCGATCTACTTTGCATAATATTGATGCTCATCATGTCCTGTCTTTGTGCAATATGCACATTATGGTCAACCCTTCTTAGATGAGTTCCCCTTAGAAGAGGAAGAAGAATCTAAGGTATCCTATGAGTGTGATTCCTTGAATTTCTCATGTGACTTGGTATCCTTATGTTTTTTTTTCTTACCTTTGCCATTTGAAGCCTTTTGATCTCTAGAGCCTGGTGATGCAATAAGAGCTCGTGATTTGGAAGACTTCAAGGAGCCTATCTATACCAAATTTTCCTACTCATGGGTGAGTGATGTAGTAAAATCATTAGGTGAATGCATAGTGAATTTGGCACCAAGTGCATCTCTCATGGCATAAAAGGTAGAAACAAAAACTAAATAATCAAGACTAATCTTGGCAAGGATGGAAAGAATCAATAAAGTGTCATTTTTCTTAATACCACATTATGTCAACTATAAAATGAGAGACTTGATTTTGGTGAAGAAGTCCTGAATGCTATCAAAAATTTTAGGATTCAAGTTGATAAGCTTAATCTCCAACTGAAATCCTCTCATAGTATCCTACTTCCTAAACAAGGACTCCAATTGAGTCTAGATTTGATTGGGTGTGGTGCAAGATTCAACATGAAAGAGAAGATCAGGAGTCAGACATGCATAATATACCAAAAGCATCATCACACCTGGTAAACCACTTTCTCTTCCTAGTAGCACCTATAGGTTCAAGGTCTGTACCCATGGTCACTCTATATAGCCCTGCTTTCTTTAGATGTATCTCCATTTGTGATTTCCAATCATAATAGTTGTATAGAGTGAGTGGATTATTATGTTTTAGATCCATGATGAAAATATTATAATAATGAACTTATACAATAGTATAGACCTCCTAAATTTAGAAAAATTCCCCCTTGAACCCAAAAAATTTGATCTATTTGCACGTTTTCCAAGAAAATAACAAAAAAAAAAGAGATCTAATTAAAATAAAAAATACTTGGTTAATTTTTTGGAAAAATGGGCTTGAGATTTGGGAAGAGGATTGAATTAGCTTTTAGATGTTTCTTGAATCTCAAAAACTCAATAATGAAGTCAAAAGTTATGCCCTCCTGAGTGAAAATAACTAGATTTGACATTAGAGGCCTTTTGAATAAATCAAGAGAAAAATATGAAGTACATGCACCACTAGATTTGGCTTGGAACCATCTTTCCAACGATATGTAATTTGCAAAATATAGAGATAAGACATCCAAGTTTTACCCCATTTACTAGAAGCTACTCAATTTGGTGCTTAGGGCATACATGGGGCTAAAAAAGTAACCCTTGGTTGTATAGTGGACCAGGGGATTGGTGCTAAGTAGGGTCCCTAGCCCTTGGTCACAAATGTGATAGGGGCAAGCATCAGGCGTTGGAAGGGTGCAAAGAACCTAGTCACTAATGTGACCACAATGAACCACCTAACGTAGGTGGAGCTAAACTTTATGGTGGCGTCACTACACGAGAGGTGAGCGAGTGAAGCTACGCTTCAGGGTGGTGCCACTACATGAGTAGCAAGCAAGTAGTGACTTAGCCATGGAGGGGTGATGAGCAGCAAGAGGTTAGCATATGGAATATTCTAAAAGAATATTCCAAAAATATGCTCGCTAGATTTTTTAAAAACTCATCGCAACATTTTTATCGGTTGCTATTATTTTTTTGGATTTTTGTGTTGCACAGGGATGGTACAACTTTGATGCATTGGTACGACTATATGGCGTATGAATTAATATGACTTATAGATTCATACGACTATATAGAATTCAATACCCTAAAAACTATGCCCTCTATAAAATTTTCCCAAAGTTTTTTTCTTGGATTTTCACGAAACGACAATTGATTCTTATGTTGTTGGCCACTCTATATGCAATGGTGAGGTTGATTTTTCTCCAAGATGCACCAAATTTTTTCTAAAGGCTGAATCCCTCAAATTTTGAATAGGAGGTTATAGATCCAGAGCTCTGATACCATGTTAGAGTTGATAGTGAACCCCACAACTCTAAGTGATCCTCTATAACCAAAAAGGAACTCGTAAGTTTAGTTTAAGTAATTA